>JAKUCM010004096.1:0-14331 GCA_023374145.1 Lepidium sativum
CAAAAATCAGATTTTATCCAAAATATTATTGGGAAGAAATTAATCAGTCATAATCGTGCGTAATGCAACGTTTGCATTTGCCTTGAATCGTATTTTTGTAGACCGAAAAAAAAACTCAGAATATTAATTGAGATAGTGCTACTTGAATTTGAATATTCTTTATCATATTATGTGCGGCATAGAATGTATGGATTTCAATATTCCAATCTTGTAGTTGTAGCCCTAAATTATTTCCTTCCTCTGTTGAATTTCGTGGAAATGGAGCTAAACATGTTTTTTTTTCTTTTCTTTTCTGAATAAAATGTATTCGATATCAGATATATAATACTAGTAATATAATTATTTTTATATGGCACATGTTATTTTTCTAAAACTCTTTGTTTTTTTATGTTGTAGATACATATTTTGTAATAATCTTTGTTTCCTAACAAAAAAGCTAATAGTTATATTTCTTAAATTTTTGATAGTTTATACCAATTAAAACCTTGTCAAATGCAAAAAAAAGTTTGTTTATAAAATGTAAAAAAGTTGTTGGCGGAAAGAGAATAAAAGGGATGCTTTGCTTCCACATAAATTACGACCTATATATAGAAATAAGTTTCCTATAAAGTTCACAGATACACATAATACAAACACTAAAATTATGGTTTATTACGTTTCAAGATTGAGAAGAAGAAGATTGAGAGAGTTCGAGAGAAAGGACGAAGAAGTTTCAATTCTGTTTTTTTTCTTAACCAACTCAAAATGTAAACCAATTGTATTATACAAATGAAATTGAGATAACATAAACCAAACCAAAATGTTAAATAACCAAAAACCGGTTAACCAATAATTCAAAATCTATTAGTCCCCCCTCAAGATGTGCTGAAGATATTATGAAGACACATCTTGGATTGCAAGTAAACAAATTGATGTGGGAAGAGAGGCTTGGTTAGAATGTCAGCCTACCTGATTTTCTGTACGAACATGAAGCAATTTCATGAAACCTTTATCGAGTCGTTCGCGAACAGTGTGGCAATCAACCTCCACATGTTTAGTTCGCTCATGGAAAACAGGATTCGAAGCAAATGGCAATGGCCAGCAGTATTATCAGAGAACAAAACAGGAAGTGAAGTGGAAGGAAGATGCAAGTCATGTAGTAAAGTGACTAAACCACATCAATTTCACATGTGGGGCCAAGGCCAAAGCACGATACTCCGTGCACTTCAGCAGAGGAACGAGAAACCGTGGGCTGCTTCTTGGAACGCCAAGAGATGAGTGATGAACCCAAAAACATTAGCAAAACAGTGTGGAGAACGTCGGCTATCTTGACAAGCAGCCCAATCAGCATCAGCAAAACCCTTTAATGAGAGATCAGAGTCCGCAGAATAGAACAAACCTCGACCAATTGAGCCTTTGAGATAAGCCAAAACCTTATATACAACTTGTAAGTGCACGGTACGAGGAGCTGAAGAAAACTGACAGAGCTTGTTAACCGCAAAGGAAATATCAGGTGCGAGTAATGCAGAGATACATCAAGCGGCCAACCAAATTGCGGTATTGTTCTTGATCCGAGAGTAAAATGCCATCAGACTTGGAAAGCTTGGAGTTCGGAGTCATAGGAACCGAAGAAGGCTTACAAGCAAGCATGCCAGTAGAAGATAAGAGCTCCAAAGTGTATTTCCGCTGGCAAAGAGAAATCCCAGAGGATGTGCGAGCAATTTCCAGGCCTAAAAAATACTTCAAAGCACCAAGATCCCTGAGCTTGAAACGATGTTGTAAAGCAGACGTTAAAGATTCAGCAGCAAGTTCAGTAGTACTAGCAACAACAATGTCATCTACCTACATAAACCAAAACTGCGATAAAATCATGATCAGATGCCTTAACAAAAAGGGTATGATCACCATGACTCTTAGAGAATCCAAAATCAAGAAGCGCAGCAGAAAACTTCAGGGACCACTGGCGAGAAGCCTGTTTCAATCCATAGATGGATTTCTTCAAACGACAAACAGCATTCAGAGGAAGAGTGTCCCCCTTACTCTCTGCATATCCTTCAGGTAACCGCATATAAACCTCTTCATCGAGGTCACCATTTAAGAATGCATTAGAGATATCAAGTTGCTTCAGAAACCAACCTTTAGAAGCAGATACCTTAAGAAGAAGTTTGACTGTTGTCATCTTAGCAACAGGAGAAAAAGTTTCAGTGTAATCCAACCCTTCCTTCTGTGTATAACCTTTGGCAACCAAGCGAGCTTTATAACGCTCTAAACTCCCATCAGAATGAAATTTCACTGTAAAAACCCATTTACAACCTACTGCTTTCTTCCCTTTAGGCAAGCTAGTAATCTCCCAAGTCTTAGTAGACTCCATAGCAGCAATCTCCATATCAACCGCTTTACACCATTCAAGAGAATTCTTTGCCTCAGAGTAACTTTGTGGAATAGGGATTTTTGTGATGTTGTTAATATACAACATATAAGAAGAAGAAAGCTGTGAATATGATAAGTGTGTAGAAATGGGGGTAAGACGTGTTATTCGAAAAAGAATAACAATGATAGTCTTTAAGATGAGCAGGAAGTTTAACTGCTCGTTTAGAAGAAATTTGTGATGGAAGTAAAGATGATGGAGAAATGGAAGATGTCGGAGAAGAAGAGTTGAGTGTACCTGAAGACAAAGAATGTTGTTGACGAGATGAATCTGATGATGGAAAGAAGTCCATCATAGCGTCCTCATTAGAACTATATGCCATTGGAAACACAGTTTCATGAAACACCACGTTTCGAGTAATGAAGATTCTGTAACTCTGTAAATCCATCAGCTTAAAACCTTTAACACCAGAAGGATAACCCAGAAAATATACAAGCACGTGCACGAGGTTGAAATTTGTGACGTGATTTAGGAGAAGTAGAAACAATATGAAAGACAACCAAATGTTCTGAGTTGAGTATAATCAGGAGATTTCCCTGTGAGTATTTCATATGGAGTCTTATCATGTAACAACTGAGATGGAGTTCTATTGATTAGAAATATTGCTGTCAATATGCAGTCACCCCAGAAGGAAAGTGGTACCTTTGATTGGAACATTAAAGCTCTGGCAACATTCAATAGATGTTGATGCTTACGCTCCACAACCGAGTTCTGTTCGGGTGTTTCAGGACAGGAATGATAAGCCACAATGCCTTTGTCTCGGAAGAAAGCAGCAAACTTCAGTTCCTGAGCATTATCTGATCTCACATATTTGACTTTGAGATCAAATTGTGTTTCAACCTGCGTAACAAAGGCTGGAAAAACAGTAAGTACATCTGCCTTAGTCTTCAAAAGATACACCCATGTTGCTCGGGAATGATCATCTACTATTGTGAGAAAATATCGAAAACCTTCAACTGTTTCCTCTGAAAATGGACCCCAAATATCAATGTGTAACAACTCAAGATTTGTATTACACATGTTATTCAAAGAAGGAAAAGGTAATTTTCTCTGTTTTGCAAGATGACAAACATGGCAATAAGATTGTTCTTTATTCTTGTGTAAAGATGTCTGTAAAACAGAAGAAATACTATGAAGTCTAGAGTATGATGGGTGTCCTAATCGTCTGTGCCACAAGTTAGCATCCACTACAGCAGCATTCACCAAAACATCCTTCTCTGTAAGTTCTTGTGTATCCAGCACATATAGATTTCCCATTCGCTTACCCTGACCAATCTTCATTGCCTTGATAGTGTCCTGTATTTCACAGCAAAATTCATCAAACCAAACTTTGAGAGACAGAGTAGTAGTCAATGAACTAACACTGATAAGGTTAAGACGAAATTCTGGTATAAACAGAACATTGTGAAGAACAATCTCTTTGGTTAAGTGTATGACACCAATCCCACTGATCTTAACACAAGAACCTGTTGGCAAATTTACATAACTCGAGATAGAAGTATCTAATGTCTGAAACAATCTTCTATCATGAGTAACATGGTGTGTGGCTCCTGAATCTACTACCCAAGCAGTAGTGGACAAAGTGTGACGAGACACTGCCAGAATGCCAACAAAACAAAATATGGAGGGAGAAAAACTGATACCAGAAGGAGCTGTGTTCGAAGAGGTTGAACCAATATCTGCAATCTGTGATCCAGTGCTAGAGTGTTGCAACTTTGAGCTAAAAAGAGCTATAAAATTCTGGATTTGATCTGGAGTAAGATTGCCAATTAGATTCTCAAATGGTGATTCATTTGAATTCTGTCCAGTAACTGCAGCTGCAATTGGTGTATGTGAAAGTTGTTTATTACTCTTCTCTGCTGATTTTCCTTTGGAAACAAAACCTGGAGGGAAACCATGCTTTTTGTAGCATTTTTCGACAACATGTCCTACACGATTGCAATAAGAGCATATGGGTCTGCCCTTATTCGAACCTTGTTGAACATAACTCACTGTGATATCCGAGGTAGAAGACAATGTATTCTGGAAAGCAGCAGCTGGAGGCATAATGTTAGAGAAATTCTTCTGACTATCATCTTGATCAAGCATATGATAAACTTCGACCAAGCTTGGAAGAGCTTTCTTAGCTATAATTTTTCTGCGGATCACTGAGTAAGACTCATTCAGTCCTGCCAAGAATTTCACAATCTTTGCTCTCTTTGCCTTAAGATGTAATCTAGTTGCCTTACCACATGTACATGGTTCATCAGGTTCTTCTGAACCTTCAAGTTGATCCCATAGTGTCTTCAGATGCGTATAATAATCGGATAATGAGAGTGTTCCTTGTCGAAGATCCTGAATCTCCTGAGTGAGATTGAATGTCCGAGGCAAATTTGTCATATGAAACCGACCATACAAATCAAGCCAAATATCTACAGCATTATCAATTCTCAATATACTCTTATAGATCTGTGGTGAGACTGAATTGAGTATCCACGACTTTACCATTGAGTTACATCGAGACCAAATGCGAAATTTCACTAAATCTTCTGGTCTTTTCACAGAACCATCAACGAATCCTATCTTATTCTTAGCATCAAGAGATATCTTCATAGCAGCATTCCAATCATCATAATTCGAACCATCAAGTCGAATAGAAACAATATTCAAACCTGGATGATCGGAGCTGTGAAGATATAATGGAGAATCTGTCGGATCTGGAGCATCATCTTGATGTACAATGCGCGAGTATCTTTCAGCATGTTTCATTTCAACCGAAGGAGATTTCGGAGGAGAAATCGAAGCTCGATTGGTTCTTCGAGTTGCTGAGTTTGTCGCAGCTTGTAAACGAGCAGATCTTCGTGGATTCTTCATGATTTTCACCATTGTGACGAAGAAAAGAGCTTACGGAATAAAGATTGATGATCGATGAAGTGATTTCGAGCTCAAATTCAAGAAATTGGCTCTGATACCATATTACGTTTCAAGATTGAGAAGAAGAAGATTGAGAGAGTTCGAGAGAAAGATCGAAGAAGTTTCAATTCTGTTTTTCTTCTTAACCAACTCAAAATGTAAACCAATTGTATTTATACAAAATGAAATTGAGATAACATATACCAAACCAAAATGTTAAATAACCAAAAACCGGTTAACCAATAATTCAAAATCTATTATTGGTAGATATATAATAAGTCATGAATTCTATCATCGAAGGAAAATCAGACAATCAAATTATTTTCTCCGGCGAACCAATCATTGACTACCAAGATAACCACACTTCTCAAACTCTTTTCTTATGTCCTGAAGCTCTCGGGTCAGAGCATCAAAAAGTTCGTATTTACCACGTAAAATTGGTTCTTCACCTCACTTCTATGGAATCGTCCAAGAGAAGGAGTATTCCGTTGATTACTATGAATATCATCCTGTACTTCCTCTTTATTGGTGCAACAACAAAGACGATTTCCTCAAGAATGATTGTGGCGTGTGTAACGAGAACAACAAATATGATCAAAATTATTATTTCTATGAAGTATGTGATCGAAACTATCACAAAGAATGCGTCGAGTCTCCATGTGAGATTAAACATTCTTACCACCCTAAACACTCTCTAAAACTTTTCAACGCTTTACATTATTTGTATTGCGTCCATTGCGAAAAGACTACAAAGATGAGGATGACCGATTTCCTTAGATCAACCAAAGAGACATGAACATCCTCTTATCTTTCTCACCTCCTTACATGGCAATGTTTGTGGTTTGACTACTGATGCTTGTTTGTTTCAAGTGCAATTTTGTAGCCCGTAAAGACTGTGCTAATTCCCCTACCATCATAAGAATATCTCGTCATACAAACCAAATCACTTTTTCTGTTTACTTTCCACCTAGAGGATGGTTTTGTGGAATTTGTAACAAAGATGTTGATAGTGAGTGTGGTGGATACATTTGCAACAAATGTGAAGATTATGTTGTACATACAAGATGTGCGCTGCGAAAAGATATATGGGATAAAAAGAAACTTGAAGGTATTCCAGAAAAAGATGAAAAAAAAAAAGAATGTTGAATCATTTGAGATTCTAAAGGATGGAAGAATACTTCATTTGAGAAATATAACTAGCAACGTTTACGACAAAACGAAGATTTGTGAGGCGTGTATTATTCCTATATGTGAAGGTGATTTCTATTCAAGTATGGAATATGATTTTATCCTTCATAACACATGCGCAAATGCTCCACGTCAGAAACAACATCCTTTGCATCCTCATTTACTAACACTTAAAACCACTAAAAAGATTGACTATCATTGTATAGCTTGCATAGCACCTGCTTGTGGTTTCATATATAAGTGTGGACCATGTTTTTACACAACAGATGTAAAGTGTGCTTCTATCTCTGTACCGTTTAGTTATCAAGGCCATGAACATCCATTACTTCTAGCTTTAAGTCCAGAAGGAGTTCAACAATGTCAGACTTGCGAGAAAGATACAAATTATACAGAACCACTAAATTGCATCAAATGCGGATTCATCATATGTTTTAGTTGTGCTACCTTACCATACATGGCAAGGTATAAACATGACAAACATTTTCTCACACTTTGCTTTGGAGATGATAAGATAAGAGAACTATATTGGTATGATATTTGTGAAATGAAATTGACTTCTGTTCAGGAAAATAGATTCTATAGGTGCATTTACGGTTGCACTACTCTTCATGTTGATTGCTTATTTTGGCCAACCTATCCGTTATTTTTCTATAAACCAAATTCAAACCCTTTCTAACTATTCTATGTCTCGACCCATTTGTGATCATTGCCACTTTCGATGTGAAAACAAAATAGTTTTCAGAAGCCATGGAAACATATATTGTTCCAAGATCTGCAAGAACATCGATTGATTAAATACAAACCTCTATTATTTTATCCATTTGCTATCTGTATTTATTTCATGCGTTTTATAGGCTTATGGCTAAAATCCAATTTATGTAATGTCAAAATTAATTTTCGTTGAAGTATGAATGAATTACATTGTTGCTCTTAACTAAAAATAAAAACTTTAAGTTAAAAACTAAAACTTTATAATTAAGAAAACCTCTAAAGTGTTGAATCGAAACAGTTTATTTAAAAAATAAAATTTTCAAGTAGTTTTGATTTCGAAAAAAATAATGCGAAAGAGGCAAAACACATATATAAAAAATGGTTTGTTAGATTGAAAAAGGAAAAAAAGGTAATGGAATGGACCTGAAGTAATAGTGATATCGATCAATATAGGTGAAAGCTAATTGAACTAGTGTTTGTTTCTTCATGCAACTTTTGTTATTATTGATTAAGAAAACGTATTTATAGTTGATTTTTGATTAAAAGCTGAATTTTGAGTTAATTAAGCTAATTTAACGTGTTTAAGCCCGTTAATTTGTGTGGTTAGTTGAAACCATGTTTCATTTAAGGTAAACAAAATATAGAATTTGTGCTAGAACCCTAAATGGAGAAAGGATCCAAAGAAATCCCAAATCGAAATTCAGTTATCGATCAATCGTATCTATTTCCGATGTGGAATTTGTAACCATTTAATAGTGTTATCTTGTGGAAGGATTTTAACCACTTCGATGTGCTAAAACAAGTCCAACAGATTCAAATACAGCCTAGAATTCCCATATAACATTCAGAAAATTTCTGGAAAAGTTAATTAAATAAATGACAAATTCAATCCATACACACAGATAGAATTCAGATCTTTACGAGAAGAAGAAGAACAGAGACAGCTATTACACATACGCTCCTTCATCCACAAACTCATCGAAAGCTCTATGATCATGAATTAGATGAAGGTTGATCTCGAATCTTAACTTAACAAACACGTCAAGAAGGTTGATATTTTATTCTAATTCACCCAAGTATTTATCATTGATAGATCTAGAATTAATACGGACTCTTAATAAGAGATCAAAGTTTATAAGGCCGAAATAAATAAATGATTGGGCCTATGAGTGGGCTAAAACTCAGTAATTTTAGGTTTTTTTTTCTATTGCTTTTGATTGACATTTTCTTTTCGCAAATATATAATGTGCGTGCCTTATCAGTTGACTTTTCAAGTCGATATATATATATATATTCTATGACGCTGACAACACCGAAGATTCAGGAATTAGGCACGTTGAAAGAAGAGCTTTAAGTGGATTTTGTCCTAAAACTAGTCACAATAAGTCAGCTTTATGCTTCAGCTTTAAGTATCTCCAGCTTCTTAATTCTTCAAGCAGACACAAGTACACACACACTTTTTCTCCGCACCTCTCGGATCTCTGATTCAAATAGCGTTTTAACTCTGCAGGTTGGAAAAAACCAAACTCATGAAGTTTTCTTGGAGAAACCAGAGAGGAAAGGTTTCCATTAATACATCAGGGAATATCTCTTCTTATGTGGTAATAATCTGTTTCCTTCACTTATCTACATTCTTTCTGATGTTCTTAGAACAGTTTTGCTCTGTGTACCTTAGAGCTAGAGAACCTGCGTGGATAAGATATTCACACTTTCCTCTGTTTTCTAAGGTCAAGATTAGAATCAATCACTAAGAGAACAATTAGCTTACTGGTTAAGAAGAAGAAAAACAATGGGGAGATCGTCTTTGCCTAGCTGGCGATTAGGAAGACTAATGGCAGGATTACAAGTGATCTTAGGTATACTAGTGATCACTGTGAGCCTCTCATGTCTCTATAGATTCCATTCAGCTGGGTACTTCTTACACAACGAAGACATTTGTCGCAATATCTACACAATCAAACAAGTCAACAGTGAAGGATTCGACTTAAAGGCGCTGCACGAACGTGTTGATGAAGTCCTTGAAAAGATGGATAACTTATATGAGAAGCTAGACAAGACGGTGAAAGAAATGGAGAAGAGTAAAGACGGAAGCAAAAAGGAGATAAAGAAGTTTCTGGAAGATGAAGTGATGAAGCCATTTTATTATGCTCATATTGGATTAAGGCAAATCCGGTTACCAAAACTCGAAGGAATCAGAAACTCAACGGAAAAGGAACAGCCTTTGATCAATAGGTTTCTCACTGAGGAGATAAGGAAGTACATTACACCAAAGGAGAATCGAGTTGGGAAGATAAACATGTTTGGAACAGAGAGAATTTACAACACAATCGGTCATGCTTGTGTGTTGATGAAGACTGAGCTAGAGAAGTATATGGATTATGATGTTGGAGCATATTGTGATGATGATTGGAACTTAGCACAGAAGCTGATACTTGGCGGTTGTGATCCGTTACCTAGACGACGATGCTTAACAAGAGCATCTATGACTTACCAGAAACCATATTCGATCAATGAGTCATTGTGGAAGCTTCCTGATGACAGAAATGTAAGATGGGGAAATTACCAATGCAGGAACTTTGCGTGTTTGTCGAGTAAAAACCAGAAAAGGGGTTACACGAAATGCAGTGGATGTTTTGAAATGGAGATAGAGACTGGTAAATGGGTCAAGAATAGTACTGTGTTGGCTGATTTCAAGATTGATGATGTTTTGAGAGTGAAGCCAGGTGAGATCAGGATTGGATTGGATTATGGTGTTGGGACAGGGACTTTTGCAGCAAGAATGAGAGAGAAGAATGTGACTATCGTCACTACTGCTTTGAATTTGGGAGCTCCTTTCAATGAGATGATTGCTTTGAGAGGTTTGATCCCATTGTACATCTCTTTGAACCAAAGGCTACCGTTCTTCGACAATACTATGGATATGATTCACACTGCTGGGCTAATGGATGGTTGGATCGATCTTCTTCTGATGGATTTTGTGTTATATGATTGGGATCGAGTGCTGAGACCGGGTGGGTTACTGTGGATTGATAGATTCTTCTGTAAAAAGAAGGATCTTGATGATTATATGTACATGTTCTTGCAGTTTAGGTACAAGAAACACAAGTGGGCTATTTCTCCTAAATCAAAAGATGAGGTTTATCTCTCTGCATTGCTTGAGAAGCCTCCTCGTGCAATTTAGATAACCCAATATCAAAGTTTAATCTTCAATGATTGTATTTGGCATTCTTAATCATCTAATTGTGTAATCTTTGTTTTGATTTGATGCCATCATCTACTCTAGTAGAGGATTGTCTTGCTTGATAACCAAATTCGAGAGTACTGATCTGTCATTGAAAATGGCAGAAAAATTAGGAAGAATGGGTACTTGAGTGATTTCTAAACGACATTGATGGATAACTATATAAAACCCAGACATCAGTTTAGTTTACACATCGCCCTGAATAAGCCAAAAGCTTGTTCAGCAACTAACACGTCTGGTCAAGCTGCTATCTTGGCTCCGTAAACTTCTAACACCATTTTCTCTTGTGAAGATGCCATCATCTACTCTAGTTAATAGGAGACTGGACTTTCCTAAAGAACAAAAAAACAACACGAATGAGTTGGCTTTTCAAGTTGGTACTAGAGCCAGGATTTGAGTCTTGATCCGTCCCATGCAAGTTTGTATTTCTCTATAGATGGATAGGTTCTGGGGGCATCGTGGCTGCAAGCTTGTGACTGCTGCATCTATAAGCTGTGCCACATCTGCTGGAGGGTACTGTCTCTCCGTGCACATCTGCGTGTCACAAGAAAGCAATGTTCAATGTATTACTATGAAGCTGCAGTCTAATTCAGATATTGAATGAATGATGAATCCAATTCGGCCTAGTTTAGTGGCATTTTGTACACGCAGATCTAAGCAGAGATTTAAAACTTTCCGAACAAATTTCAGTGTACAGGAAAAGATAGTTGTTACTAAAGCCTCGGTTTAGTACCAAACACAACTCTAACTTCGTATTATAGATGCTTAAGGCCTCCAGATGATCTCATTGGGTATGCAATCCTAAGCAATTTTCTGATTACCTGAATCATGAGCCAAGTGGCAACACAGGAGGTGATTAGCTCTGAAGGCATTTGAGCCTCGTTGTTTTCTGAACCATCTTGTGAGATGAAACCGTTGCTAGCCACCGGCTCTGATGCATCTAAAGGAAATGAGTTTTGATGATGTTGTATGCTGCCATTTACATGCTCGTGATGTTTGGCCACAGAGCCGCGTAATGGCTGATGTTTGCCAATCAAGTCTAAGGCTTCTTGGATCATTTTGTTCGCATCTTCTCCTTCCTTCACAGATGATGCAGCCTAGAAACCGTACAGTGGCCGTAACTTAGCAAAGCATATGTGTGTTGCAAGAGAATTTAGGAAGTGGCTGAAATGATACCTTAACAGCTGCATCCACCATTGCTTGCGCTCTTGTCTTTGAACGCTTAACAATTTCTAGCATCTCTGGCTCTATTTCCTGTCACACAGCAGGTATATAGCTTCTTTAAGTTAATCAGAGGACGAGTTTCCGTGGGCACTCAAAGGTCCAAATTAATTATGATCCCACTTGATTTCTAAAACATATTAACAATATCTACCAATATGAAAAACAAAACATCCGTACTTCGTTACCTTTTCATCTAAAGCATGCTGTCGTGAAACTGTCCTTTGAATCTCAGTTTCTCTTGCTTTGCTATGAGTTGTGATATATGAGTGATTAATGTGCTGTGGACTACTACTGTTGGTTGATGCTTTACCATGCAAAATGGGAGCAATCATATCACCCTGTAGAAGAATCTATGGGTAAGGCATAAAATTTATATGAATATGTTCGGGAAGATCTAAGATGATTTAAAGGCTCTGACAGAACTAGTCACACGTCCATCTTTCCCTACCTGATTCAGAGGAGGATTCATTGAAAAGCTGACATTATCAAGTCCGCATGGAGGGAATATAATAGAGACACCAACTTTTGAATTTCCGCTTAGCTGTTCTTTCTTTATAGAAAAGCTTTTATCATTATGCCTCCTTAGACCCTCAGGCATGTAATCCAATGCATTTGAAGGCATGCAGTCAATGTCCTATCATAAAAGGAGATGATCAAATGACTGGTACCTTGTTATCTACAAATCATAAAGTTGAATTGTGTGGACTGAACTGGTAAGGTATTTGAATTACCATAACCAACTCAACACCCAAGTCATCAAACAGAACGTTGCATTTGTTATGGTCAACAGTGAGAATTTTCCCATCATGAATCTCCCGTGTTTTGGGATGGATGGCAATGACTCTGTTCCCAACTGATAATGGCCGAGCCAAATCTGTAGGGAGCCCTTCCCTAGCACCTGTTCGAAGCTCTGTATAATGCTTTCTCACAGATTCGCGGTACTGTTTGAGTTTCTCCCGCTCTTCCTGTAAAAATTTCTCAGAGAATCTTCGGGGTCTACCAAGAGAACTGCAAATATCAGAAAAATCAACCATTTTCAACCTACCTATGTTCTCTGGAAGCAATCAATCAACATAACTTGAACAGACCTTTTAATAACACTCCATTCAAGACGAGTAAGTCTTGGAATGTGACCAAGCCCCACATGATTTAGGTAATCAACAAACTCCATCTTTGCAAACCAGGGATGGTCGATAGCACTATAAAACCATTCAAATAAGCACCTTCGACGCACCAATGGATAAAACAGAGATGTAGAAAGCTTATCCTGAAATTGGAATAAACATGTATACATATACATATGTGCCAGATTTTGAATGTGCATAAGAGAAGTGAACTTAAAGGCACTACCTCCAATAACAACTCTTGTTCTAAAAGAGATCTAGAACTTCGCGAAGCTTTATGAATGGTTTCAGAAGATTTTGCTCGTTCTTGTAAGCTTTTCTTCAGACTCATCTTACGCCTGCTTGGAGGTTTCTGAGATAAACTGGCTGGACCCACATCAGAAACTTGTTTAGTTGACGCTACTACATCCACATGCATTCTTTTCTCGATTGTTGTAGCAAATTCTTCAAACGCCTTAACAATTTTCGATTGTTTTGATTGAACCGGACCTTGACCACCCCGTTTTGTTCTAACCAAAGACTTCGTATTACTCTGTTCTTGAGCCGCTTCCTAAAACACAATAAACCAAATTATATGACGTAATGTTTTCTTCAGAAGCAAAAATTTGGATAGTTGACTACTTCTAATAGAAATAATGCTCAAGGTTATCAAACTAGTTTCAGAGGATAGGAAACAAAGATCGCAGAGTTCAACTAAGGTTAAAATTTAATAGACAAAAGAAGCTATACAGGAGTCAAGATAGGTTCAAATAATTCAACATACATGGAGAATCTTTATGAATGATGTCGGGCTAGAACCTGTTGGAGCTTTATCCCCTAGCACCTATACAAAGAAAACAATTCACATATAGCCAAAAGATGCTTAGAAGAAAGTGCACAGAAGATTGAACTATCTTGTGCTAACCTTTGGTTTATGTTTTCTTCTTAACGTGCCACTAGAAGATGTTAGCTTTCCTGTGGGGACAGCAATACAATCAGTGGATGCCTGCCTTGATGGTTTTGGCTTTCTATTGTTAGCATTTTCTATAGCAGAAATTGCATGAAGGAGACTATCATTTTGTTCTGCATCTGCTTTTTCCCCATGACTGCTTGTTGAAGTCGCTTCTGGTGTGATACATTTCTGGTCCATGTCGTATTCTGTTCTTTCTTCCTTCAACTGAGCAGTTGAGTCTGTACACAATACATTATAATAAATGACATGTAAAGGCTCTATAATGCAAACAGTGAAAACTGCAGAATTAACCCAATCTACATACTCAATTAGAAAATCTAAAAAGAGAACATAAATTTCAGGTACATTCAAGCGCTATAGATCAACTTACAAGCACTCACCTGATTCCATCAAAGTTGCTGGAAGCATTGAAGCTGACAATTCGGCTAATGCTTGCAGAGCATCAAATTCATCTACGCAAGAAAAAACTTGCAATAAATTTCCAATCCCCATACGTTTTCAGCAGAAGATGAAGATAGTTATAAGGAAAAATGAATAGATAAAATAATCAGATATCACAACAGTAGAACTTGTAAATGAAACGCTTGCGCCT
>JAKUCM010004097.1:0-49621 GCA_023374145.1 Lepidium sativum
CACTGACTTTTTTTTTTTATCAACGGTAGATTAATTGGGCTACAACTGGCCGGTCCAGTAGCCAAATTCCTACATAATGTAGGCAGGGGGACTCGATCCCTGGTTGTGCAAATGAGCTGCTTTAAATGGACTTACCGCCGGCCACTGACTTAAAAAAATTAGATTATATATATAACCAATTTAAAAGAAGAAAAAAACCCTAAAGTTAAACAAAGAAAACCCTAAAATGTGTACATTTTCATTTAAAATAAAGACAGTAAGCATCTAGTGAAGGCTTTACCTAAACTATGGTCCCCCTACGTTGACATTTTTATATCTAACTAATGATTCAGAAAAGTTAAAAGAAGAAAGAAAGTAATTTTAGATTCTCTTATAAATATGCAAGTGCATAAGAATTCAGTCATGGTATGATTCTATTAGAATTGACTTTAGATTTCTTTATTTCATTTTTATTCTTCTTCTATAATCAATTTATGATTGTTTTCTTAGAAGAGAGTAATAAGAAACCATAAGACCGTCTTCTTCTTCTCTAAAATTAAAATAGCAGAAGAAAAAAGAATGTTACTTTGATAATGGTTTGCACGTCTCCGAGAAGCAAGCAAAGCAAATATATTCCTATATCCATGAAAAGTAACTTTTGTTATTGTCGTTCTTAAGCCATCAAGCTGTTTCAAACTACTTTAGGAATCTTCAATCTAGAATATATATTAAGTTTTCTCGAATCTTGTCTAGGATATACATTATTTGTACATTATTTTGTCTGAATTTTGTAATTAATATTTTTTTTATTATACTAGAGATATACTGGAATACGCTCGGTGTTTATTCTATAAACATGTTTCTATATTTAGTAAACTATAATAATTTTGTATATTAGAAATTTTGGAAGTCATGAAAAAACATGGCAAATTGTTTTGTCTTACATATCTGGCAATTTTTGTTTGCATACAGTTAAATGATTTTACGTTTATTGTCGTAAACTCTAAAAATGTAACATAAAGTGGAACTTCAATTTACAAATTAAGACTAAAACCAACAATCTTAATCTAGAAGATACCTGCAAAGAAAAAAAAATGTTTTGGAATTGCTTTCATATTTGTTCATATGAAATCAGGGAAAACAAAACATACCAAATACACAACAACAATGCTGTGCCTAGGCTTGCATGAATCTATAGCAACTAAAACAAATATTTATAAAATATTTTTTATAATATAAAATATATTATAATTTAAAATATTATATATAAATAAAACAAAACAATTTATTGTTATTGTTGTTATTTCTCTTTTGGTTTTAACGATTCTTTTCACAATTTTGTTTTAGTATAGATTTATTTTTTCTATATATATGTTAGCTAATCCAATTTTTGTATTATAATTGATCATAAATAAGATTTAATCAATTTTAATTTTGAAAAACTGTTTTTTAAGCAATGACAGCCAAACTAATTCTTGAAACAAAATAATTCTTACAAAAAAATTATAATTCTTACAAATATTAAAACTTGATTGTTTCTGTAATATAAACCAGAATAATATATAATTTTCTAAACGTTTAGAAACCTAAAATTATATTTATTTGAGGAAGTCCAAGGTGAACACATTTATTTTTACACATAGGTTCGTCTGCACAACCGTCACCAACATCAAGAATCCCTCACCATTTTAACGACCGCTTTTGATACTTTTGACCATAACCTTCAGATAATGTCACATATTTTGTCACAATAAACCCACGTTTTTGCATATATTCATACGTGATGAGAATCTTGGAAACATAACAACAAATATGTGCTTCCACTGTAATTGACACCAATGTCATTCAGCTGTATGTCCTCCTCCATATTTCAAAATTCATGTTTTTGCTAAAGCACATACTTGAAATGGAAACTTGATGAACATGTTTTGAAACTGAGAAATCAAGAAGTGGTAGATTTAGCATACTATGACTCTTCACTAAAATACTATGACTCTTCAAGAAGTGGTAGAACATGTTTGGTCTTCTTTTTCTCTATATCCTCTGCCTTTTTAACACCAAATCTCCAGAGAAAATACACTGCATAAAGTGGGTAACATAAGACTCCAACATCATAAATATAACTTAGAAAAGATAAACAACAAAACATTTGCACATTTCTTAAAATAACCAATATGGTCTTGATAACTTACAATTTACTCATTCTCATCTGTAGGGTTTAGGCCTGAGAATACTAAAATCGTTGGAAAACTTTTTTAATCAAAATTTCATAAAAGAATAATATGACATGGCACTATTATAATTTTAGTGGCTCATCATTTTAGAGATTATTTTGAAAGATGAGTGTGAATGGCCTAGTAAGCTATAAATATATATTTTTAATATATATATATATATATATATATATATATAGATTTTCTAAGTGTTCGCTGTGTGCCGAGGATAGGTGGTGCAGTGGTATTGTCACTTTACAAATTTTCAAGGCACCAGGGATCGAACCTTCTACCTGCAGTAGTAAAAATGGTATTTAAAATCCAGTAGGCTAGTTGAAAAAAAAAAAAAAAATGCTCGCTGTGTATTTGTACTTTTTTGTTTGGTATTTGTACGTTAATGTTGACCATAACGAGAATCTTTAATATAATACCAATTTCCAAATAAAATAATATGTTTTCGCTTTACCTACAAGACCTAGACATAAAGTCAATAACTAAAATTTAAATTCGAATCCAAATCGATCTAACTAAATTATTTAAATTTTGAATATATTTAAATAACCGAATTATTTTTAATTACAAATTATTTTAGGTTTGGTTTATGAGCTAAAAAACTGGTATATATACTTGTCTTGTTGTATGCTTCTTATATTGTCATGGAGAAATAATTTAAGTTAGTATTATAGTGCAGTGATACACGGAGCAGAATGGTAATTCTCTGCATAGGTAAATAATCATGTAGTATAGTGATTCAAATGAATGTAAATGTAAATATTTTAATATTGGGTAATGAAAACATGATTTAACTTAAGCGATATTAATTAAGCATATTGTTTTAAGTGTATTAACTCATATCTCAAGATTTTGAGAACTTTTACTGATGCGTTACATACTACTACTCTATGGGATTTTCTAAGGTTTCTACGTACGCAATAAATTCTGTTCTTGTATATTATACATATATTTTGGGTGAGGTGACCGATTCAAAACCAAATCCATTTATATTTTACAACTTTAAAATGAAATTGAACCCGAACCAAATCTGAACCGAACTTGAACTAAACTTTCATAATAACTGAATGGACACTAAACCTTGTAACAGAAAAACCAAAAATCCAAAACAACCATATTGATCATCGATCGGTCACCCGAACACCTAGACCTACTACCGTCTTTCCTATGCTTCATAAATTTTAAAGATAATTCATAACTTTTGAATAAAAAGAGATTTGATATGATTTTCATAAGTTATTGATTGAATAACAGAAGACTGTGAATTATTTTAAATAATTTTATATAAATCATAAGTTCAGTAACACAAAATTTAAAATGCAGATCTATAGTACTCGAACACATACTTCACAAGCAATGCATTTATCAAATACAAAATGGATTCAACCTAGAGGTTTAGAAATCTAGTTGAATAACATGTAATTTGAGTAAAAACCCAAAATTACCTAAACTTCCACTTTCAATACTCTAGTAATATAATTTAAAGTTTGAGTTATGGATTAGTTGTTTCTGATTCAATAGTTGACTAAAAACACAAACTCCAAGCAGAAATGTGATTTTGATTAAGCAAAACACAGTTGGGCAGGCCTGATAAATCGAGTGGACTAATATATTTTATATTAGAGACTTTTATAAGAAATGTCATGTCCAAATGCAAAATTATTTATAGTGCCATCTTTAATTCAAATCTAGTGCTATCTTTAAGAAAAAAAGTAAAGATGATGAAATGACAAGTGTATATCATCACATCGTACATCAATTTGACATGTGTTAGTCATTACCAGCATGAACATATGGATGTCAAGAATGGACAAAATACCATTGTCTATTATGGACGAAATCATAAATGTGTATGAACATGTAGCGATTATGGTACAATAATTAAAGAGATAGATGAATGAGAAAAGTGAAGAAAAAGTTGAGAAAGAATATCAAAATCCGAAAAATGGAAGAATTTAAGGAGAAGAAATTGAGGAAAAAGAAGAAAAAGTTGGATTAGGAAAGAGAAGAAGTAATTGTGTAATTAAAAAAAGAATAGTTTGATGGCATTTGATATAATTTTGAAATTATAGATAGAAATTTGGTTTTTACAAGTATTGGATCTGTTAGAGAGTCTTTATGAGCCTTAACTTCATTCAGATATATGTTTAAATTCTTTCTAAGCCAATAAATTTGACTTTTGAGGACAAGTAATTTTTATTTAGGCTTTGAACAAGATACAAATACAAATGAATATTATTTAGTTTTTAGACTCCATTTTAAATTAGTGTATTTTATTAGTCTTAGGATTCTCTTTCCAGTAATTTTATCTATTCTAAAAAAATATATTCAAAACTCGAAATTAATGTTTCAACGAGATCAATTGTCGTTTTGACTGTCTATAATGGCGAATAACTCAAATTTGATCATTGATTTGTTTGAGTTTCAAAACCGCTTATCCACCTACTATCCAAAATCCTTTTTATGTTATATATTGTTTGATTCTGTCTGTTGTTAGGCTCTTTATCATCATGTTTGATGTATTTGGATGCATATGATTAATGGAAGAAGTTTAGTGGCAAAGAAAAAAAATGGCAATTTGATATAAATAATTTTTTTATATTAATAAGTGAAAAACCACTAAAATGACATCTTATCCCAAATATATCTTACCACAGAATCTAAACATAGTCCAATACATCTCATATAAA
This sequence comes from Lepidium sativum, assembly GCA_023374145.1. NCBI lineage: Eukaryota > Viridiplantae > Streptophyta > Magnoliopsida > Brassicales > Brassicaceae > Lepidium > Lepidium sativum. The sequence continues at coordinate 4,895 of JAKUCM010004097.1, forward strand.
GTGCATATACCATAGTTACAAAAAATCACTATTGAGAAATTCTCATCTCTTGAATTCCCAACATTTTCAAGTCCTAAGGAGTCTCCAACATATGAAGAAACAAACACATAGAACCTATAGTTGTGACTTGTGAGTGTCTGAAACTTCATCTAAATCTGCGTTTTGTCTCACCATAAGCAACTACCCCAAGGACTGTTATGGAGTACCCACCAATTCCCATAACCGTAACTGGGTTTTGGAAGATCAAAATAGATATCACCACTGCAACTGCTCCTTTAGCATTTCCAAGAACCTTCACAATCAAGAACACAACCAACATTGTTAGTTTTACTTATTCTCCAAGGTCGAAAAGGAGATAGAGAAAAGGAATTGGGTTTCACCTGGAGGGTGAGGGCGCTTGTGTGTTTTGTTACCAGGAAATTCAACAAATTGGCTGAATAAGCCATTACAGAGTTAACAAGAAGAAGTATCCACATATATTGATGTTGCTTTGCAAGTGTTAAAGTCACGCTGATCACGTCTGGTTCCATAGCTAGTGTGACAGGAAGAAGAGCTATGACAGCTATTGGAGACATATACAACATCAAATTCATCGAATTCAATTTTTCCCTGCAGAAAGCAAAAGAAAAACACCAACATAATTCATATATATAAAGATGGTGTTTATTGACCTGACATAATCTTTTGTTGGTAACACAATTTGATTCTATGAACTAAACTCTTAACCTGATGATAAAGTAATGAGTAGTAGCAACATTTTACCTAACTAATAATTTATGAAATATCTAAATTAGGTAACAAAGTTTCCTGATTTGACTTGCACATATATTAATTCTGTAAGATAAATTAATGTCATTTTACCCTTCTGAAGAAAGTAAGATGCCTTGAAGAACAGACTTGAAGGCTCTTGCTGCAGTAGCACTAATGCACATAATGAACCCAAACCAGTGAAATCCTGGCTCACCCTGCATTATCAAATGGTACTTAGATCAAGATCATACACACAAAAGGAAAAGATAACACCAATATCATCTTTAGGCAATGGTACAACAACAACAACAATATGATAAAACCACTTTACAAGCTTATAAAGATTTCACCTTCCAGGAGAAATAATGAAGGTTAGATCCCAAAATGATGTTCTACCAAATTCTACACCTGATGATTAAACCATAAAAGACTGAAGCTTTTTAGATAACAAAACACCCTGATTTCAAAGTTTAGGCCATTATCCAAGTTCAAAAGTCATTTACAGTAACAGATGTACAATGTTCTTCAACTGTAACATCTAGCTGCAGATCAGTCATCTGAGTCCAACTTGTAAAACACCAATTCTCCAGAAAATCAAATTCCAAATCTAGAAAGGTACAGGTACTCAAAACTTATATAAAACATTGACATTGTTGAGAGAATTCATATAGATTTCTTACCCCACTAGCAATGACGACTCCAGCAACAACAGGGACAAGAGCACCATAAGTAATCCAAGCTTCTCGCTTTAGAGTCATGAGATAAGCGAAGAGGGCAGTGAAAAACGGCGTCGTGGCACCGACAGCTTGATTGAAAGAGACTGGGAGGTAACGGAGGGAAATGTTACCACCGACGACAGAAGCACAGAAGACGACGCTAAGGGTAGCAACCTTAAGGAACTGAGATCGAGATTTGAGGTGTTGGAGAGGGACAAGCTTGAGGAAGACGATAGAGATGTAGCTAAGGATTGCACAAGCCGACATATGACACATTGTGAGAAAAATTGGGAATTTGAATCCATAATTGGAGAGGAGGAACTTGTTCAGGAGAAGCACACCGATGTTTGAAGAATACCAGGAGATGATTAGGGTCGATATAAACAAAGTTTGCTTCTTTGAAGATGACGACATTGTTGTGTTTCTGATCTGGTTTTCTTATTCTCTTCTTCTTCTTCCTCGACCAGATCGAGATTCGATTGAGAGAAAGGAGAGAAAGGAGAACAGAGAGAGAAAACGAGACTAATCAGGTCCTCACTCTGAGAGCACAGAACAACAAGGACAAAAGCCTAGATTTTTATTTTTAAAAATCAAACCTTTTTTTTTATCTTATTAAATGTGACTGATTTATTTCTACAACGTCTATGTTTAACTCTTAACTAATTTAAGATCATACAAATATCATGTCCATATTTGGATTGTTGGATTTGACAATATCAATAGCACAATTTTATTTTCCCAAAATTTCAAAAACAAATAATTACACGTACAACAACATGATATTTTAAAATCGCATAAATTTTAATTTATATTTATACTTTTTTGATTAATTTATATTTTTTTGATAAATCACTTTTTTATATTAATTTTTAATGAAATAAAATCACTTTTTGGTATAGTATTAATTTGTTGATTTGTTTTGTTTTATTCAATTTTTTAATTTAGTTTTTTTGTCAACATTTTTAAATTTCAGTTCTACTAGTATAGAAAAAGAGTTTGATCCCTAATATATTAAAGATTTGTAAAGTGATTACACCCCTGAACCACAAGAGTCCACAAGAACTATGCGCACTTGTACATTCTGGGATCGAGTCCCCCAGCTTGCATTTGTAAGAACTTGGCTAATGGACCGGTCATTTGTGACCCCGGGACAAAAAAAAAAGTAATAAATTTTATGCTATAGATGTGTTTACAAATTAAAATTAGATTAACAATTCCTAGAATTTTTTTCAATCTTTCCACTTATTATGTAAAGGAATTGAATTCCTAATGTCAAAAGGATAATCATTGAAAATCTGACGTTTTATTTGAAATATTGTTGAAAGAATTCATTCGATTCTCCAAAGACCCTTACAAATTCTTCTAATGTCGGTTATAACCACTTGAATAATGGCATTATTGTAAATAGTATGAAATAAAAGACAAAAATGTCAAAACCCAAGTCAAGGTTAACTAGTTTCGTTCTTAAAGAAACAAACTTTGCGTTATCTTACTGTATTTTGGATCTCTTCAAAGTTTTGATTTTTCCGTCTCAAAACTCAAATCTTTTCAGCGATGTCAGGTTACCCTCCGACGAGCGAAGGTTGCGCTGGTGGAAATCAACCTCCACAGTCTCAGTCACGTTATCCCGCCGGTAACAACCCACCTTCTGGATCATCAACCTCCGCTCCTTACGCTGTTCCCTACGGCGCACCAAAACCCCAATCCTCTCCTGCTCCGCCGTACGGATCTTCCAAGCCCCAATCTTCGTCTTATGGTGCTGCACCGCCTCCTTCAGCTCCATACGCGCCTCCTTCAGCTCCATACGCGGCTCCATACGCGGCTCCGTACGCGGCTCCTGCTTCAGGAGACTACAATAAGCCGCCAAAGGAGACACCTTACGGAGGCTATGGAGTTTCACCGCCGTATGGGGTTCCACATTACGGTGGTTACGGTGATTCACCTCATCAACCACCGTCTAGCCACGGAGGATATGGAGCTACTCCACCGCATGGGAGTTACGGTGCTCCTGTATCGTCTGGTCACAGTGGCTATGGAGGGTATCCTTCGCAAGCTCCTTATGGAAGTCCTTTTGCTTCTTTGATTCCCTCAGGTTTTGCTCCGGGGACGGATCCAAACATAGTGGCTTGTTTCCAAGCTGCGGATCAGGATGGTAGTGGCTTCATTGATGACAGAGAGCTTCAAGGAGCTCTCTCTACTTATCAACAGAAATTCAGCTTAAGAACTGTTCATCTTCTTATGTATCTATTCACCAACAGTAATGTCATGAAAATTGGTCAGTTTTTCTTTCATATTAACCCCAAATTTGCTCGTAGATTTGATAAAGATTGTTGCTTTCTCTTGACAATATTTGAAAAGTTCTATTTTTAGACTTGTGTGAATTACGTGCAAAAGTGTAATCACTCTCTCTTTCTCTGTTTCTGTCTATTGTTTTGTCAATTGGTTTGATTATTATAGTTCTAGTTGAATTCATAAATGATAAATTTAGCTAGTTTGATTTGTTTACTCTTGTTAGCCTGGTTTTGAATTGTTGTCCTGTATTAACATTATAAAATCTCCATGTTGCAGGACCTAAGGAGTTTACTGCACTTTTCTACAGTCTTCAGAACTGGAGGGTAAGTTATCATGACTTTATTGAGTTTCTGCTATTGATTAACATAACAAGATTGGTTCGCTAATGGCTTGGTGTTGGTTTTGGGGTTTGGTTCAGTCTGTTTTTGAGAGGTCTGATAGAGACAGAAGTGGCAGAATAGATGTAAACGAGCTGAGAGATGCACTTTTGAGCCTTGGATTTTCGGTTTCTCCTCCTATCCTGGATCTGTTGGTTTCCAAATATGACAGAAGCGGAGGCAAGAACAGGGCAATCGAATATGACAATTTCATTGAGTACGTTATTCTTCCCATGCTATCTTTTCTTTTACTTGCTCCTGATCGTTACTAAATAACGTTATCTGCTTTGCCTTGATGCTTACAGATGCTGTCTCACTGTTAAGGTATGTGATCATTTACTCTGATGCAGCTATTTCAAACAACTCCTAGATAAGTGCTTAGGTCAATGAGACTTGAGTCTTATAACAGTTACAGGAGAGTTGAACTCAAAATAGTCTCTTAACCAGACTTCATCATGCTAAGTTGGTTAATTTGGTCAAATATAGTGAGGCTTTAGGGGACATAAACATCAAATGAGTTTGCAGTCGCTTGCAACTAGTCATAATCAGTTCTTGTTACAATGTGGTTTGGTTTGTAATCTGATTTGTAAGATGGTGGAAACTGCAGGGACTGACAGAGATGTTCAAGGAGAAGGACACAAAGTACTCAGGCTCAGTTACATTCACTTATGAAACCTTCATGCTCACCGTCCTCCCCTTCCTCATTGCATAAGTTTAAACGGTACCCTCTTTACGTAAAGTCATCGTCTTCTTCTCTCATTTTATAAATAGTTTTTCCCGGTTTGAGTTTGAATTCCAGCGATTGTGAAATGTACAGATCTTGTGGTATCAAAAGAATCAAACAACTCATATAATGGTTGCAAAATTTACATTTTATAAGTACATTTTTACATCTTCAAAATAGATATTTGGGATATTGTTTGTATGAGAATTAGAGCTATGCTTGCTTCGATGGAGTGGGCTGTTCATTGAAATAAACCAGACGTCCTTGCAGTGGTTGAGCCGGTCTTGCGTTAGACTCATAACCCTAAATTATCAACAAAAACATGTTTCGTTATCAAACATAAATGAAGTATGAAGTTTCTTGGTAAAAAAGGTTTATGTGCTCTTACACCGCGACGAGCATCTGTTAAAGCTTCAACTTGCTGACGTGAAACTGTTCCGATCTGCATTGTTGAATTAGGCAATCACAAGATGTTATATAAGGTTATGGATTCTTGATTTTCTATGAACAAATCGTTTAAGTATTGGTAGAGATATTATTACATCGGAGACGACAATCCACGTGACATCTTCACTACAAGGAGGAGTGGTAAGTGATCCTCTATATTCATAAAAGTTTGTAAGATCTCCTTCGAATTCTTTTGGATCCATCTGTCCTAAGCTGATTTGTCCTTGATTTATGTCTGCAATATTTTGGATCTTGTCCTCTATCTATCGACATTGTAGAGATGACAAATTAATCGAACAATAAAACGGAGTTTCTAACAATAACAATGTTTTCGTTAGATTATAAATTTCCAACTCTAAAGTAATTGACAATAAGTAGAGAGTCTCATTTTTATATTTTTTAGTAAGAAGTTTCTTAAGATTATTAAATATTAAAGTAATAAAAAAGTATGAAAGAGAAGAATATGAGATTCTTATTTAAGAGTCTTAAGAACTTTAAAGATGGGGTTCTTCACCTTTTAATTGGTTTAAAATTTTTTAAAGATATTAAACTTTAAATTTTCATATAAATAGTATTATTAAATTGTTAAGAAACTCATTTTTAAGAAATTCTTGTTGGAGATATTCTTAGGGTAGAGTTTTGTTTGCAATGTAAAATATTTTTCAGAGGCTCCCTCAACATGTAGGTGGTGTGTTACTCTAAGCCCACATCTCGGAGATATTACAGTTAGACATGTTCACATTTGTTGGATTTGCTACAACTAAACGTGTTAGTATCTGTTGAGTCAACCTAATTCTGAAAGTAGATAATAAGTTTCAACTTAAAACCGATTACAATAAATGAAAAGGTCAGTATCTTGTTGAATTTCCTTTCAGTATTGTTGTAGTAAAATTCACCTTTGAAAGGAAAGCATTTGGTTCACCTTCATTGAACAGAACTCCAACAACTGCTAAGGCTTCTTCTGCATTTTGGTGTACCATATGAAGTTCCATAGCAAATCTAAAACCAAATTTAGGTTTAATAAGCTAAGATGTATATATTAGAAAATATGTCGATCATTTTTATCTAGTTGTTGATTAACCTCTTTCCATTGATAAGATGCTCGGAAGGTGCGTGCCAATGGCCTTGAACCAGCTTATAGTCGGTTCCATTAATCACAATCTTCCCTGCATCGCCTTGCCATTTAACCTAATCATGCAAAACATATTCATCTTAATACTAGTGTTTTTGTTTGGTTTCTCTCAAAAGCAATAAATTATAGGTTTTCGATTCGACGGATTAGAACATTTTTAAATACCACAACAGGCGCATTATCATTCATATCTTCTTGGATATAACCTTATACTCTCACACTATGAAAAATGAAGGATTTTCAACTCAAAATCCAATCAGGAACGAATGGATTGACCCCTAGATCTTACAATTATCCGAACTTCCGATATGGATGTAAATCACATTCTAACAACTTACTTTCATGTCGAATCCACGATTCCAAAGTAAAGCTTCGGCTGGTTTGTAAAAAGTCTGAAGAAGCTGTGTGGAATTATGAACAATGCGAGATACATTTGGAGAAAGATCGACTGGTGACTGTCTCTTCCCTTCCCCACAAATTTTCCATTCAGGCTTATAAGTACTCCATTTTGAAGGATCCGCTGTTTCACCACTTCTGTAATGAAATTCAGCCTCTGCATCAGCTGCAAATTATTAGGACAACATTAGTTAATAAACTTTATAGAGTTTTCATTAACTACATTCATATCAAATCATTGCATAACTACTACATCATATGATGGACTGTGAACTTGTTAAAAGTTCTATGTTGGTCTTATTAACTCGAAGGAATCACAAGGTAATAATCATGTGATGTTCAAGAGAAAAAGAATTGAGAATTTACAGGCTAGAGATTGAGGAAAGCAAAGAGCTAGAAACGTTATATAAAAGATAAATTTGTTCATTTTCTTTTTCTTTCTGCTTCTCAGAAAAATTGTGTTCTACCTTTTCTTAAAATGTCATTTATATAGAATTAAATTTAGGAAAATTTGGGATGCTGTTCGACATAGGCTAAATTCACGTAGAACTCAATTTCTTGTTTTAGTATGTGGTCTATTAAAGAAAGATTTTTTTTGTGGTTACATAGGATTTGAACTTTATTATCTCTATGAAGAAGCCTATTATTGAGAAAATAAGATCTAATTTAAGTCAAACTTGCACTCCACTTTTTTACCTTCTCAAGGGAGAGAGAAATCAATTATCCTTCGTAAAAGCTTTAAATAAAAATCCTTTAAATTCCGTGAGACATAATCTCTAAATATGTGTCACCTTTTTGTGTCAAAGAATTTGTGTTAATTATAGACAACTATATTCTCACAAGTAGAAGTACTTCGAAGGAAGGGAATTTGATCAAGTAGTTAATATTCATTTATGTAGCTTTTTCATCATAGTTTAATTCTAAATAAACGTAAAAATTTATGTGATAAAGTTCAAGTTTGATTATGGATCGGATCTTATTAATCTAAAAATAGATTTTACGATATACAGACAATACTTATTGAATATGATAGAAACTCCAAAATGTTATTGGTTTGCATTTGCAACCAACTATAGTAGACAGCTAAGAGACATTCATATTTTTAACAAGAATGTTATAAATTATAACCAATCTTAAACGTAAGTATTTGACACATTAACTCATTGCTCTACACCAAATTACAAGTTAAAAGTTATAGAAGAAAAAACACTACATAATTTGACAGACTATGAACCTAAATTTATGTTCAGAGCATTTATTCATTTAATGTCAAAATAACATGTATTTGTAACAAAATGGACCCAATATTATTACAATGATGATTCTTATCCTCTCTTTTGATCTGTCTCTTGTCGAATAGGAAGTAAGAACTATTAAGATTTTGTCACCTTCTCTGGAGTTATCTTTGTCTTCTTGCTTAAAGCATCGTATAGTAAAACATAATAATTGAGGAATCACATGGTTCGATTATGGTCTAGGGGAAACCATCACGTTTCCAAATTTGGAGATAGGGTGCAATAGAATTTTATGTTTCTTCTCATCTTTTAGATTGCGACTTGGATACTGGTTTGGTCTATTTCGGGTCGGGTCTTTTCATTAATGTGGACCTTTTTTTAATTTGATAGATACAGCTCAATCTCTTGTTATAATCATTAGCAACGCTTTCATAATAATTGCGGTATATATCCACAATATATATCATACGTTCACATTCCTCTGCAAGGTTTATGAGTTTTTCAGATAGGACTAACCTTCAATCGAATTATATTAAACAAATTTGACTGAGAATTTCTGTATGAATCTTAATGTAATAGTTGGATTTCACAAAATCAAAACATTTCTCTTTAATATTATAAATTCTTTAGGATTTTACATTTTACCCTAAATATAATACTTGGATAGACCACTAGAACCTTTTATATATATATATATATATATTTTTGTGATTTGATTCAACGGAAACACCCTGAGCATTATGAATACCATGAACTCTAGACCAACCCGTGATTTTTTTCCAAACTGGGGTTCAAGGAATCCATGGATCATCCACATGTCAATGGCCATGAGATTTTACTAATCCGGGAGCCATGAGAACCATGTGATGATGTGAATACTGTGTGTTGTGAATGTGATTTTGTTTCCAAAAAACACCTGCATATTCGTGGTCTAGTGGTGTTGAAGAAAAGAACAAGAGATAACGGTTGTACGCTACCCGGGTTCAATCTCCCATAGAAACAAAGTCACACTTTGTGCGGTAATTTGAAGATATATTTATATGGTTTCCCCTAACTCCCGAATGTAGTCAAGTTTGGGACAGCGGTCATACGCTACCCAAATCTGAACCACCCGAGATATTAAAAAGGAAAAAAAAAAGCTCAAATCCGAAATAGCAAATAACTACATTCCTACATTTTAGTACTATCACTGGACCACGCTTTGGTGGACTAGGCCACTAAAAGTTTTACATGTAAGAAGGTTATGATGTCATTTAGACGAGGTAGATAGACTTTTCTCGGACTTAACTAACTCTTGATACTTCTCCTTAAGTCTCAAGTGTGTATATATATACACAGATAGTGAAAGAGAGACAGAGCACTTAACTAACTTGCAAACCTATTTGTCAGGCTTCTTCAGAAAAAAGAAAAAAAACGAAAAGATACTTCAATGGCTCAAACATCTGTAACTGTAGTAGCGACCAAACGAGATGCTCTTGACCCCTACATCAAGATGCTTCAAAATCGATCAGACGACATTGATATCTCCTTCTCCTCTTACCTCAATTTAGACAACAATGAACAACAATCAAAAAAGCATGAAGATACTGAGCTAAGCATCTTCGAAGCTCGAAGGTACTTTAGCGATGATAGATCCCAGACGAGGAATCTTACTGGTCCAAGACTCTCTTCAGTGTCATCAGCAAAAGTATCCTCTTTTACCGTGGGAAACACGGCTTCCTCTGAAGCTAGCTGGAACAGTCAAACCGGTTTACTCTGTAACAAAAACCGGCAAGAATCGAGCCAAGGATCGGACCCAGATCGATGTGGAAGCAACAAGAAAGGATCTTTATTTGGACCCAGATGGTTTTTTAGACGCAGGACTTGTCCTTGTTCAAGCTCCAAGTCGGTTCAAGTCCAAGACACTAAACCACGAGTAGCAGTACCTAGAACCAGTTCTGACCGAGTCGTGCTGAACCGGATTGTTCATCATAATCATCATACAATATCTACATCTGATCCAATAAGATTGACAATCCCTTCAAACACTGTGACTCAGTCCACAACAGAAAACAGAGAATCTAAAGCTCCTGTCAATAGTTTTAGCTTCCCAACTGTAAATGAAACTTCACAATCACCACAAAATCCTGGTCTGAATCCAGTTGAACCGGTTCTGCATCCGATTAAACCGGTTCTGAATCAAACGAGTCCTAATGGAATCACAACAGACGAAGAAGCTACAAGTGACGCTAGCTCCGATCTCTTTGAGATCGAGAGCTTCTCAACTCAAGCCATAGCTCGTTCATGGGCTCCAAATGCAGAGGACGAGACCGTGACTGAGTATGGTTACGAGCCGAGTGAGGCAAGTGTTACTTGGAGCGTTACAACAGCCGAACCAGCCTCAGCGATTACAGCTAGCTTCACTAGAATCGGCTTGTCCTCGTCGTTAGCGTTTAACGGTTATGATAAGAAGAGAACTGCGTTGTTGAGTTGTCGTTCTGAGAAAGCGGTTATGGTTAGTGGTGCTCCACGTTTGATTCAATCGGTTAAGAGCGTTAACGTTCAGGATAATATAGCAGGAAAGGTGTTGTGCAACAATGGTAGTTCTAAACTAAGTGTTACGAGTCGACCAACGTTGCATTCAAAATCTTCTTTCTCGGTTTAAATAAAGTTTTTCTCCATTTTATTGGGGTTTTGAGTGATTGTCGTCTAATATTGTTTTCTCGTTCTTTCTAAAACTTGTGTATCGAAGATTGTAGTTAAAAAAATAATTCCTATAAGTAAATTAAGAGCTAAATATATTTTGAAAACAAACTTTTAAAATACATTAACTAATTGATTTTGTAAAAAAAATTACATAAACTTTATCGGTTACCAACAAAATACACAATTTATTTTGTGTTGTCATTTTAATACATCATCTTTCAAAAACTAAAAGTTTTACACATACTAATGAACAAACTTAAAGTGTGTAACTTAACGTTAGCATAGCATTAATATTTTTTAACCTACATGTGTTTTACTAATATGAAATTTCATTGTTACCCTTATTCATAGTCTAAAGTCCAAACTCTGATTTTATTAAGAAAAAAATACAATATGAAAGAATTGTTTTTCCTAAACAAAACACAATTTTCTCAATAAACTGAAATTCTCTCATGTCTTGGCTCATTACATTTGGTCGAACTGCTCAGGTTTCTTCAGCACTGAAAACATTATTGACCCAAGCTGAGTCTATCTCATTTTGCAAGAAAAGACACTAGAGTTCATGGAAAACCTTCAGGTTCGATGGCAATTACACTCCGCAAGCTGAACCGGACAATTAAAAATGTTGTCCTAGCAATTAGATACATAAAGTAAGGGAAAGGACTCCTCTCAAAATGGATGAAGTACGAGTAACTGCTCATGATCTCTTACTAACTCATGTGCCTTTAAATTTTTTTGGTGGTGCTTAATTAAACTATGTAACTTGATACATTAAGATTCGATTAAATGAAATTAACACTTTATCAAAAAAATAAACTGAAACAACCATTTCTCTCAATTCCCAAACATACACGTCTCCATTCCAAAATGCATCACATGAGGATTCATCAAAACTTTTACATATCGATGACAAGAAATTGACATATGTTACTGTCCTAACAGTAGATGTAACATCACGTTCACGTCCTCGTCTTGAAAAACCACGAACACTACCAGGTAGTCGGCCTCGATGCCATCTCCCTCAAATAGAATCACTAATTGGAACTCTATAATGAAATTACGGATTGGACCCAGTACAGTATTAATCATAAGTTTAAAACCCCTCAGATATTTTTTTCTTTTTATTCTTTCTGAGGTTATAATATATAGATACGTCATGAATAGTTACCAAAAGAAAAAAAGGGCTCATACGTGAAGTGACGATGATGCTAATATCATAAATGGTTCGTCTGAAATAGACTTTGCCGTTGCGTGCACGACGTCTTTGTGCTATATATGGACGGTAAACGGGTCTTTGAGATTAAGACAAGTTTAGTTTGGACAATAAGGTTGTAGTTTACTTCCATCATAATGTTTTGTTTAAGCCTTTAAGGTATAGTTTCTTGCTTAAAAGCAAACTAGAGATGAATCCATATATATAATTAATATACTATGCACCTAACTTGACACTCACTACAAGAAACCTCAAATCATAAATACACAATAAATGCAAAACCACAACACTGCACATGTAGAACAAAACATCTTGACTATAAACTTGTTTGAATTCCTACGTAATAAAACCAAGAAGCTAGCTAGATCAATGGATCAACAAGGAATGGAGAAGAGAAGATTAGCCGTTCTCGTTGGCTGCAACTATCCTAACACAAAGAACGAGCTTCACGGCTGCATCAACGACGTTTTAGCTATGAAAGAAACTCTTATGACCCGTTTCGGATTCAAGCAAGACGACATTGAAGTTTTAACAGATGAGCCAGACTCAAAGGTAAAACCCACAGGTGCAAACATTAAAGCTGCTTTACGCAGGATGGTCGATAAAGCTCAAGCCGGATCTGAAGACATTCTATTCTTCCACTATAGTGGCCATGGAACTAGAATTCCTTCGGTTAAACCAGCTCGTCCTTTTAGACAAGATGAAGCTATTGTTCCTTGTGATTTCAATCTCATTACAGATGTTGATTTCAGAGAGTTGGTTAATCAACTTCCTAAAGGAACACGCTTTACAATGATCTCTGATTCTTGCCATAGTGGTGGTCTCATTGACAAAGAGAAAGAACAAATTGGACCCTTTTCTATCTCCAAAAACATATCTCCGGCTATGGAAACAACAGATAAGACAATAAAATCACGTGCCTTGCCCTTCAAGGCAGTCCTTGACCACTTGATTTCTCTCTCCGGAATCTCAACTTCCGATATCGGTACACACTTACTTGAGCTCTTTGGTGGCGATGCTGGACTTAAGTTCCGGTTACCGGCAATAGATCTAATGGATCTTTTGGAGAAATGGACGGCTCGTGAGAGACGAATTGATTCTGGTATATTGTTGAGTGGTTGTCAGGCTGATGAGACGTCTGCTGATGTTGGCGTTGGCGATGGAAAGGCGTATGGAGCGTTTAGTAATGCGATTCAGATGGTGTTGAAGGAAAATGAAGATGCCTTGAAGAACAAGCAACTAGTAATGTTGGCTAGGGATGTGCTTGAGAAATTAGGTTTTCATCAGCACCCTTGTCTCTATTGCAGCGACCAAAACGCAGACGCTGCTTTCCTGTCTTAACCTCGATGTAGCCAAGTGGATTGAATAAATGAAACAAATCGTTTTCGTTTTCTTTTATTAATTTGTGTTATCACGTTTGCGATTGGATTGCTGTAAATTACTCTATCAAAATATAAAATATAAGATTTCCTGATTTTTGTTTGGATAAATACAATTTTTTAAATATAAATCGGGTGAAAAATACTAGCATTCAACCAATTAACCTAATGTACTCCCCAAAATATACAGAAACTAAAATATTTATCAATTAAATTATGTTATATTTTGAAATAATATAATTTCATAAGAATTACATAACTAGTAATTATTTGATATAAAATCAAATTTTATTGGTCAATTGATTTTTTTTTATTGTTTGATCTTTTTAGTGGGCCGTGGGAGACGAGGAAACAAAGTTTAACAATAACAGATATTAAAATAATAATAAAACTGTTGGGCTGAGATTCTTTGATTTGAAGCCCATTTACCAAAACTTAGTTTATATTATCCAGTCGACCTTTGTTTGTTTCGTTAATGGAGTGACCTTGCTCGAAGAAAAAAACTCACGCAACTTGGAAAGAGCTAAACTTGAAGCTGAAGAAGAAGAAGAAGAAAAGAGTCTTCTTTTCCATAATTAAAGTCGTATTCTTTATACAATTACTCAAAGAAATGAGTGACGCATTTTATTCAAGTCCACACTCGGCCGGAGACACAGTCTGCTCCGAGTGTGGACTTGTGCTTGAGTCTCACTCCATTGATGAGACCTTTGAGTGGAGAACTTTTGCTAACGAGTCTGGTGACAATGATCCTGTTCGTGTTGGTGGACCAACTAATCCTCTTCTTGCTGACGGTGGCCTCACCACCGTCATTTCTAAACCCAATGGCTCATCTGGTGACTAGCTTTCTTCTTCTCTTGGTCGTTGGGAGAATCGTGGATCAAACCCTGATCGAGGACTCATTGTTGCTTTCAAGACTATTGCAACTATGGCTGATAGGTACTGTTTTAAGACCTTTTCTTCAAAGGTTTTTGAGTGTTGATTTGGAGTTTTGCTCTAATTCTGTTTGTGATTTGACACTGATACCACAATATTCAAACTTTTGATTTGTAATAGAGAAGTATGCGAATCAAGTTTTGATTCTTGTGAAACCTATTAGTGAGCTTATGAAGCAGATATATGTCCACTAGAAATCAGACTCAATCTATCAACTATATAGAAAATTGAAAGTTTGATTTTTTTCTTTTGAAAATGCTATCTTTCTCAAACAGCTCTCGTAATTAGGCATAAAGATATGTTTCTTTTTTTGGCATGTTTCTTTTCTTGGTAAGTTATTAAGTGCTTAAGATAGGCTTATCCTAATTTGATGAACACTTTTGTTCCAGGTTGGGGCTTGTTGCGACCATCAAGGTACATTGTTTTTTAGTCCCATATCAATAGCAGCAGCAGTTATCTACATAATAACACAGCTTTCCGGTGAAAAGAAACTCCTTCGAGGTCAGTTTCATTTGTAATCCGTTCTACAAAACAAGAAAGTACTTGTTTTTCTGACTGAATTTGAGCCTGCAGATATATCACTAGCAACTGGAGTTGCCGAAGGCACGATAAGAAACTCATACAAGGATCTTTATCCTCACCTTTCTAAGATCATACCAGCCTGGTACGCCAAAGAGGAAGACCTTAAGAATCTCTGTATGAGTTTCTTCCTTCTCTTTCATGTCTCTGTATGAAACATTTTACTACACATTTAATATGTACTTCTAATTCTAATTGAAATAAGGGAGGCAATGTTTTTGAAAAAGCCCCATTAGAACAAGTATTCCTCTAGTTTATTAATCAGTTTTGTTAGCTAGTCGTCCAACGGATCTCAATATGAATAACGCCGTTTTTGGAATTGATAAGATGGTATTTCTGGTTGATCCTTCCATTGTCAACCACATCGTCAAGATTTATGTCTACATGTCCTAGCTCCTCCTACAGAGAGATCAAGTAAATGTTAGTTGAAGCCAATCCAAATATCAAATCGGGATGTTGGCAAGCTCGGATCAAGGCGTGAGATCTTTACCTTGGATCGAAATTGAAGGCCGGTTCCTTTACTCATGACCTCAACACGTATACTCTCTTTCACTGGTGGCTCCTCTAATGTAAACTGGAACTCCTCGTTCCATCGAGGGTCTCGTGTTTTCTTCAGCATCTAATGATTAAAAAGATAGCCATTAGGACTTAGACGATATGATGCATTTGAGCTTAGTCTCATCATGACCCAACTTGTTCTTCAGTTGCTTTGAGCAAAATGCAGGTTTAGTATTTACCTTTGTTTTCTTCTTTTCTCCTCTGAATAGAACAACAGCATAAGGGTTTGTGTGTTTCTTCTTGCCCTCAACATCTTTGGCAGATTGGATTGCAACCGAGAGTAGACCGGCATTGCTAAGAAAATCATCGTCCTCTGATGATTTTTCGTCTCTGCTTTCTTTTCTCTGGTACTCATCCTGATTCTCGCTTCTACTCTTAAGGCTTTCCTCTCTAAATGGCACATACCTGAGATCCAGCTCTAATCTTCCTCTTTGTTTTTTATCCCGAGAATCCATAACAACATTTGAGTTCTTGATCAGGTCCAGATTGAACACCTTCTTCTCACCCGGATTAATCTTTTGCAAGGGGATCATCTGCATTCCCAATCTGTCGTGCCCTCCGACCTAGAGATAGAGAGAGAGCAGTTTTATTAAGAATTACACAGAATGATGAACTTGAGAAGAAACCGGATCATGAAATGCATATGGAGTGAAATGAGATTCTGATACCTTGTCCCAGTCAAAGACTTCTAGTTGGAGGACTTGTGATTTTGGGTCCTTCACAACGAGTTTGAAGTGTTCGTTCCATTCTGGGTTCAAGTTCCTTTTCTTTATGGTGGTCTTCTTTGCTGGAAGCTTTTCTTCAGTTAAGTTCAGCTTGACATAAGGGTCAGATGTTCCCAGCAAATCCTTCTTGAGGAGATTACAAGCTCGAATAATGTTGACATGAAGTAATCCTACGGGCTTCTTTACAGATGCTCTACATCAGAAGTATATTATACATCAGAGGAAAGAAACAGAAGGACCTCCAGATTTCAAGGTAGATCGTTTATAAAGTTGATAAACCTTGAAACAACACTTACGTTGACGCATCAAGAATAGGTATCTCAAGCACTAGTGGCCAATGGTACATGCTTGAAACTTCCCTTTTAATAGTTTCCTACAACATTAAGAGATACGATAATTTCTCTGAATACTAGCGAAGAAGAAGCATCTCATTTGACTGATTAACATCATAATCCAAATCCTACCGATAGGAGGATCATCAATGCAGCACCTGAACATATCTGTAGAGACCCGGTATGGACATGAGATCTCCACCAAGCACTTTTAATCCAAAATCAACATGCGGCTGAAAAGAGAGTCACGCTGATTATTTTCTCACCCCAATGTTTAGTAAAATAAGAGCCTTTAAATATATTCTGAGTCACTCTTCTGTGAAATGTATCTACCTTTTCCATTAATGAAACTACAACCGTTCCAAAACAAGGGAAAGTCGGCAGAAGAGGCTTCAGAGCTACACGAATTGTCGCAAACAATTGGAGATCTACGAGCTGCAAAGGTAAAATATGTAAATAATCAGTAGTGAAGATCCGAAAACTGTGGTTGTTGAACTAAGAGTGGTAAAAGGGGTATATTGGTTGTGTTCCATTCTTTGACAGTTTCATTTTAACTGACCTGAACTCGAATTTTTAAAGAAAGCAGCTTTAGCACTATAACAATGTTGGGATTGCCTGCCCATTTGATTGATGGTTCAAACAGAAGCTCCTTCTCATTGGTCTCATAGACCTTTATACCTGCAGAAGATGACTGTCACCATCAGTTCATCTTACACAACGGAAAGAGCTGACAAGAACTGAATGGGACTAGGATTTGCCTTGAACAGTTGGTGGGATTGGTCCAAGGCTCAATTTTTCAAACTCTATAGATTTTATACAGAACGTCCCAATATAATTGTTGTGTTTGATCTCTTCTTTGTAGCTTGTTTTCTGTTAGAAAATGAGAAATGAACAAGAAAGATGACACAAGGATTTACGAGTTCCCAAGTCCTAAAACCGGACTTGGTACATCTCGAAGGATTAACAACCAATCCTTGGTGGTTTATAGCCTTGAATCAAGTCCTTACACACTCTAGTAACCTTCCCAAGAGATTTCACCAAGAGAAATTAACCCTAAGAAACCCAAGAACACTCTCTTAAGCTCTCAACCTTCTCTCTCTAGTCTCTATTACTTGTTACTACAAATGTGAACTCTTTTTAACTCTTTTGCTATATGTTTCAGTCTCTACTTATGCACCTATTACATTGCATCACTCTTTGACCACTTTTCTTTCTTTGTCATGAGGTGCAAAAGGGCATTGGACCACCAGAAATCGTCATGGGCCAGAGGAGAATGGAGAAGGCCCAGAACCAGAAGAAGAAGGAAGGTCCTGCTACATTTGGGCCAATGACATCAGCTGGATGGGCCGTGGCTTGATATCGGCCCACCAGACACGGCCCAACTGAAGAGAGGAGAATGAGAAGCGTATCTCACAATCTCCACCTCGCTTCCTTCTCTCTCTAACTTCTCTTCTTTCTTCTTCCTTCTCTCTACGATTTCCTCTCCTTTCGCGACTCTTCCTCTTCGCGACTTTTCATTTTCCCGATCAGATAAACCTCCGATCTACTCACCTCTCGACATGCAACCGCCGAAACTGATCAGATCATCGACATGCAACCGTGTCGATGATCCCTTGCCCTCCGAACTCAACCGTCGGAGTCCTCTTTTCACTTCTCCGAGAACCAGATTCAGTGCCGAAGCACTCCCAGGTTATGTAAACCCTCCTCAAACTTCATAATAGGAATAGATTTGGTTAGTAAATCCGCTGGATTGACTTTTGAATCTATCTTCTTCACCTTAATCGTTCCGTCTGATACATGTTCTTTTATGAAGTTGTATTTAACATGTATATGTTTTGTTCTCTCGTGATAGGAATAGTTCTTCGACAGGCAGAGAGCACTTTGGGAGTCGCAGAAGATTTCTGCATCAATCTGAGGAAACCCTAGTTCCGAGGATATCCCTTTCAGCCATAGAGCCTCCTTCCCGGCTTCAACCAACGCAATAAACTCAGCCTCTGTGGTCGAGAGAGCCACGGTGTGCTAAAGAGAGGACCTCCAACTCACGGTGTTCTCTCCAACCTGGAAAACATATCCGGTAATAGACCTTCTTCTATCTAAGTCTGCTGCGAAATCACTGTCACTGTAGCCTTTAACTTTGAACTCATTTGATTTCTTGTACACAAGCTTCAGATCTAATGTATTTTTGATGTACCTTAGAATCCATTTGACCCCTTTCCAATGTTCTCTGCTAGGAGCACTCATGAACCTGCTGACAAGACCAGTTGCATATGCTAAATCAGGACGAGTGCCTACCATGGCATACATCAAGCTGCCAACAGCACTGGCGTAAGGTACTGATTTCATATCCTCTTCGGCTTCATCTTTCTTGTCTGGCTTTGTACTAGATAGCTTGAAATGAGTACCCATTGGTGTCTGTACTGGTCTTGCTTGTTCCATGCCATATGTTTGTAGAATTTTCTCTAGGTAGTTCTGTTGAGATAGAGTTAGAGTGCCTTTTTGTCTATCTCTGATGATATCAATACCTAAAATTCTTTTTGCTGCACCCAAATCTTTCATTTCAAACTCTGAGCTTAGTAGTTTCTTTAATCTTGAAATTTCTTTCATGCTTTTAGCTGCTACTAACATATCATCCACATAGAGCAATAAGTAGACCAAACTTCCATTTTCCACAGACTTGAAATAGACACAGGGATCGTGTTCACTTCTGTTGTATCCCTGTGTCTTCATGAACTTATCAAATCTTAAATTCCACTGTCTAGGAGACTGTTTTAACCCATAGATGGATTTTTTTAGCAAACAGACTTTATCACCCTCAGTAAAACCCTCTGGCTGTTCCATTAGAATCCTTTCATCTAACACACCATTTAGGAAAGCTGTTTTCACGTCTAACTGCTCTAGTTCCATGTCTAACATCACGGTCATAGACATCATCAGCCTGATGGTGGCGTGCTTCACCACTGGTGAAAACACGTCGTGATAGTCTATGCCCTCTAACTGTGAATAACCTTTAGCAACTAGTCTGGCTTTATACCTAGGTTCTTCAACTCCTGGAATACCTGGCTTTAGCTTAAACACCCACTTACAGCCTATAATCCTTTCTGTTTTTGGTCTATCAATTAGAATCCATGTTGCATTTTTCTTTAAGGAATTCATTTCCTCAACTGCAGCTTCAGACCATTTTTCTCTTTTAGAACTGCTAATAGCTTCTTGATAGGTTCTAGGTTCTTCAGAATTTATCAACTGAGCCATGTTTAATGCAAAAGATGAAATACTTGAATCATCATACCTACTAGGTGCTCTGATTCGAGTTCTTCTTTCTCTGTCACGTGCCAACTGATAATGTTGCAACTGATCTGTTTCGTTTTCTTCTTCAACATTCACAGTTTCTTCTTCTTCCTCAATAACTCCACCTTCACTATTAACTTCTACAACCTCTTCTTCTGTAGAATCATTTGAGTCAGGTAACAGAAAAGATACATGCTTAACTCTCTTTCTTGAATCAATAGATTCAACATCTTTAAGCTGAGCCCGATCAGAATCCTTATACATTATATTCTCTGCAAATACAACATCTCTGCTTATAATGCATTTCTTTTCTTCACCACTCCAAATTCTGTACCCTTTCACCCCTTGAGGATAACCTAGAAAAATTCCTTTCCTTGCTCTAGGTTTAAGTTTTCCTTGATTCACATAGTAGTATACCACACATCCAAACCTTCTCATGTGATCATAATCAGGTTTCCTTCCTGACCATAATTCCTCAGGAACATTATAGTTTAGAGGTTTTGAAGGTGATCTATTTATCATGTAAACCACGGTAGATGATGCTTCTGCCCAGAATGATTCTCCCAACCCAGTTTCGCATAACAAGCTTCTAACCTTCTCTAAAACTGTTCTGTTAAGTCTCTCAGCTACTCCATTCTGCTGAGGAGTATAAGGACACGTCTTGTGTCTTAGAATTCCATGTTCCTTGCAGTAATCCTCAAAAAATTTGTTGCAATATTCTAGGCCATTGTCAGTTCTTAGAGCTTTAACCTTCTGCTTGCTTTGATTTTCAACTAAGGTCTTCCATTCTACAAATTTTGTGAATGCCTCATCTTTTGTCTTTAGGAAATAGATCCACACCTTTCTTGTATAATCATCCACAAAAGATATGTAGTACTGGCATTTAGACAAACTGGGAGTTACATTAGGTGAACCCCAGAGATCCGAGTGAACATATTCAAGTCTTTCACTTGAAGTATGTTTTCCTGTTCTAAAAGACAGTCTGTGAGCTTTTCCCAGAATGCAAGGTTCACAATTATCCAAATCTTTTACATCAACACCCTTCAACAGTTCCTTCTTTACCAGTATCTTCAGATTCTTTTCACTGAGATGTCCTAGTCTGCTATGCCAAAGATTTGCTTTATTTGGCACCTCAACTGCTGGATTTGCCTGATCGAAAACTGATTCCCCGTCTAAATAATAGACAGTTTCTCTATAATCTCCAGCTAGCACTTGCTTATCTCCCTTAAAGACTTTCATTCTGAAATCTTTTGACATGAACCAACACCCCAACGATTCTAGTTGACCTAGAGAGATCAGATTTCTTTTTGTTGAAGGTGAGTATCTGACATTTGTCAAAATCACTTCACTTCCATCAGAGTTTCGTATCTTGATTTTGCCTATGGCTGTTATCTCACAGAAAGTGTCATTTCCCATATATATTTTACCACCATTGACTTCCTCAATATCAAACATTAAATCCTTTCTGTAAGTGACATGATATGAACAGCCAGAATCAAGTATCCACCCATTTCTTAACTTCTGATCCATTGTTGCTAGCATTTCTGGTTCTGTGCTAGTTGATGTAGCAACCGCTGCTTCTGCTTTAGTGTGATTAGACTGACCTGATGTGGTGTGTCCTCTCTTTGGACAATTCGCTTTAAAATGCTCCAAACTGCCGCATATCCAACAAGCTCTTTCCTTTTTAGGTTTAGACTTGCTTCTGCTAGTTGTTTTTCCTTTTCCGTGATTTCTCTTTTCACTTCTACCTCTTGACTGAACAAATAGTCCTTCACCAATCACTTTATGTTTTCCTTTCTTCTTAAGCTCCATCTCTATAGAGTATGCAGAGCTTATAATCTCTTTAACTGTTATAGTTGTTCTTCCACTGCTATACTTCAGAGTATGAACCAGAGTTTCATATTGACTGGGAAGACTATTCATTAAGATAGCTGCTTGATCTTCATCACTCATTACAACTTGCAGACTTGACAAATCTGAGAGTAGCTTGTTAAACGTGTCTAGATTTTTGTCTAGAGTCTTATCCTCTTCCATTTTGAAACTATAGAAGGTTTGTTTCAAATGAAATCTATGTGGCAGGGTCTTGACTTGATATTCATCTTCAAGAGCATTCCACATATCAAAAGCTGTAGGTTCATGAATAACCTTTCTTAGAACCATGTCTGTTAGGCTCATTCCTATGAGATTTCTAACCCTTCTGTCCTTTTCCAGCCATTTAGGATCTGAACCACTCTTATCTTCTTCTTTTTTCTTGTCTGCTTCTGAGGTTAACAGAAGCTGTTCTTTCGGTCTTTCACTTAAAACCGAATCCAAGCCCAGAATCTCTAGAGTAGCTCTGATTCTATACTTCCAGATCATAAAATCTCCCTCTCCATCAAACTTTTCTACTTCAAATCTGCCTTGTGTTGGTTCCATAATATCTTCCACGATATACTATCAACACACTTAACAAGACCACAAAGATAAATCTTCCTGCTTGCAGATAACTCTGACTACAACTCTTTTATGTAACCTTTGCTTGATTTCTGTTAGGGCTGAACACTTTCTTATGAAAGTTTTCGGCTTTAATACAGAAAAGTAGTACCTTTTACTTCAAAAGACTGCAACTTTGTTTACCTCTTAAGCTCTGATACCAATTGTTGTGTTTGATCTCTTCTTTGTAGCTTGTTTTCTGTTAGAAAATGAGAAATGAACAAGAAAGATGACACAAGGATTTACGAGTTCCCAAGTCCTAAAACCGGACTTGGTACATCTCGAAGGATTAACAACCAATCCTTGGTGGTTTATAGCCTTGAATCAAGTCCTTACACACTCTAGTAACCTTCCCAAGAGATCTCACCAAGAGAAATTAACCCTAAGAAACCCAAGAACACTCTCTTAAGCTCTCAACCTTCTCTCTCTAGTCTCTATTACTTGTTACTACAAATGTGAACTCTTTTTAACTCTTTTGCTATATGTTTCAGTCTCTACTTATGCACCTATTACATTGCATCACTCTTTGACCACTTTTCTTTCTTTGTCATGAGGTGCAAAAGGGCATTGGACCACCAGAAATCGTCATGGGCCAGAGGAGAATGGAGAAGGCCCAGAACCAGAAGAAGAAGGAAGGTCCTGCTACATTTGGGCCAATGACATCAGCTGGATGGGCCGTGGCTTGATATCGGCCCACCAGACACGGCCCAACTGAAGAGAGGAGAATGAGAAGCGTATCTCACAATAATCTGCAAATATAGGTTGTGCACAACTCTGGATAATCCCGCAACCAGCCTACTCAGGAGAAGCAAAATAAAGCATAAGACAATTACCAACTATGAACTTATCAGAAGCAGAACTAAAAAGAACCTTATCGAGGTAGGGCCACATGTGTGTGAGAAATCTGTTAAACCAGTCCACCTTAACGTAAAGAAAAAAGAAATATTTACTAATCGAGCTTAGATGTTAGAGTCCAACTGTATAATCCAATAAATGTGACTTACTCTTTCATAATCTGGATTCTTCATCCACAATGGAATATCTGGAAGAAGATCAAGAAGGACACTGATGCTAGTCTCAACTAATGGCCTCGCAGGTGGATACTGCAATGTTAAAACAGTGGACATTTAAAATCCTCAGATTAATAAGTAGCTAAACATCAGCTCAATGAACAGGAAAAATGGTGAATTTCAAAATTCAAACGCAACTAAGCTCTAAGATTTATCATCATCGAACACATAGCGTAATCCTTTATCTCCGAATACAGTAAATCACTGAAATCAACCTAATCATACATTAAGCAAGTACCCAGATAACGAAACAGCGAAACAGAAAAAAACCCCGAAACACGATAAGAAGAAATCAAAACGAAATATCGGATTGATTGATGTTTATAGAGATAAACTCTTACCTCTTTATGTGTAGGCGGAGAATAAACCAAGACGAAGAATCCGACGATGAGTCCAATAGGGATTCCGATAGCGAAACCGAGAATCCCCAATACACTGGTGAAGAAACCCATTTTTTTGGTTGAGAGAAAAAATCAAAAGAGAGAAAAAGTCAGTAAGAAAACGAAGGAGAAGAAATCGGGTCTAAAACGGTAACCAAGAGCAGCGTTCTGTTTCAACCGCCAAAAAGAATTTGTCACAAAGCTTTTTCCAGATTTGTTATTTAATTTATTATTTCTTTTTTACAGGATCAAAAAATCACGAGATGCATTTTTCAGCCTTGTTGTAAATTAAATTTTGTTTGCTCGCCTAATTAACTTGGATTATTTTTTTTTAAGTTTTCTTTTTTTTATATGTTAATTTAAATTTATAAAATACTTATATTTTTTTAGCAAAAAAATTTCAAATTGCTTTATGAAAATTAAATAACAAATATCACTACATTTATATATTATTTATTATAAAATTATTTATACATAACTAAATCAGTTTTTTGTAAATTTAAATCTTCTTTTCAATATTTCTAAATTTTATTATTATATATGTTAATTTTTATTATTATATTTTATATAATTTTATTTTTTACTTGAAAATTTATTTTATCTTGTTTTTCTAATAAATTATTTTTTTGGTCAATAATGTTGTTTGTTTTGTGTTTGTTGGTTGCTAACAATCAATTACTAAATATTGTTAAAGGACTCAAAATTATAATAGTAAATTATAATCGTGGTTGCTTTAATTTTTATTTATTTAGAAAATTTATTTAACAAATCTATATTTCTAATTTACATTTGAACCGTCTCAAAAATGTCTCCATCTTTAGATCAAACTGTCCCCAAAAACCATTCAACATCCCTAATTTTAAGAACGGGATGGAAACGTCTCCAAGCTATTCTCATGACGTCCCGTCACGGAAATATTCCTAAAACATATAAGACGTGACGAAACAGCCGTCCCCGTGCTACATAGCTCACATGAGACACGTTCGTACGAGCTCGTCAGGTAGCATTTTATTCCAAAAAGCCACCAACTACTACATATAAAACTAAGAATACAATTAGAAAAAACTCATCTTCGAAGATCTCAGATTTCTTCTTCTCTTCTTCACCAACCTCTCCAATGGTACCTAACTTGTTGATCTGAGTACCTATTTTAATTTTCTTACATATAACTTTGTTATGTTACGGTTCACAGGAAGAGGGAAGCAATGTTTCATCAGATTTTCTGAAGAATTTCTACATCCCTACGTATGTTCTTTCGCTCGAAGAAGAGGAGGGTTCGTCACGGCCCCAGATTACTCCACCTGCGAGCCCTGTTCTTGTCTTCATCAACTCTAAAAGTGGAGGTCAATTAGGTGGCGAACTTATTCTCACCTACCGGTCTCTTCTCAATCACAATCAAGTCTTTGATCTTGGGGAAGAGACTCCTGATAAAGTGCTTAGGAGGATCTACCTTAACCTGGAGAGGCTTAAGGATGATGATTTCGCTTCTCAGATTCAAGAGAAACTAAGAATTATTGTGAGTTTTGCTCTTCTCTTTTGACAAAAGCCACACCAAAAAAAACATTATTGGTCGGAGAAGTCCGTGGTTGAGTGTCTGCTGTCTTCTCCATCCGAATTCGCGGTCCACGTGATATCATTAAGGATTTGGGGTGTTTTGTTCGATCCAATTGTTGACAAAAGAAACGTGTTTGATCATTTGAATGTCATATATTAGGTTGCTGGAGGTGATGGAACTGCAGGGTGGCTACTTGGAGTTGTATGTGATCTTAAATTGTCACATCCTCCTCCAATTGCTACGGTACCTTTGGGTACAGGAAATAATCTTCCATTTGCTTTTGGATGGGTCAGTGTACTCTCCTTCTAGGCCTCATCAATCACAAGTATATGTAACAAGTGTTAATTGGTTTGAATCTCTCTCTCTGGTTCCTGCTTTGGTTTCTTGCAGGGAAAGAAAAATCCAGGAACTGATCGGACTGCAGTGGAGTCGTTTTTGGATAAGGTGTTGAATGCAAAAGTGATGAAGATTGACAAGTATGTATGTATATATACATTTACTTTCTGAGCTTAGTGTTGAAATTTTGGTGACTAAACTGGTTTTTATGCTTTAAGTTGGCACATACTAATGAGGATGAAAGCACCTAAAGAAGGTTCTTGTGAGCCTGTTGCACCTCTTGAGTTACCACATTCTCTTCATGCATTTCATCGTGTTTCTCCAACAGATGAACTTAATGAGGTAACTAATTAATCTTTTCGTCTTTTCGCCATTAACACATCATCTCTTTTGATTGTTTTCTTATATGAACACTCTTCATTTTCCCAGGAAGGTTACCACACATATCGCGGGGGATTCTGGAACTACTTTAGTCTCGGTGAGATTGGTTCCTTAGATTAGAATGATCACACCTTCCGATGTGGGATATATCACATTCTAACATATTGTGTTTATAACACAGGAATGGATGCTCAGATATCTTATGCATTTCATTCTGAGAGAAAACTGCACCCTGAGAAATTCAAGAATCAGCTTGTTAATCAGGTATTTTGCTCTTACATTTTCTCTTATTACTATACTCTTTTCATTGGCTTCACATTCAGATATTCACAATGACAGAGTACGTATTTAAAACTTGGTTGCACACAAGGATGGTTTTGTGCTTCTCTTATGCATCCTTCATCAAAGTGAGAATAATTTAGATCCTCTGCAACATTTCTGCCTCATACTTTGTGTTTTTGACTAAAGTTTTGTTTGAATATGATGTTTCTCTCGTACATAATTTCTATGGCTTCTGCTGTAGAAACATATCTCAGCTTGCAAAGGTTAAGACTTTAAATACAAATGGCAAGTGGAACGAGCTCCACATACCACATAGGTAATGTTTATTCACCACTATAGACTAAGTAATAAAGCAATTCAATACATTGTTCAATCTCGAATACTCAAATATTCAATGTTTTTTTTGTGTGATCACAGTATTAGGTCTATTGTATGTCTGAATCTTCCCAGCTTTTCTGGAGGATTAAATCCATGGGGCACACCAAATCCCGAAAAACGAAGAGACGTAGGTTTTTAAAAATTCTCATATTGGTCTTGTTCGTTTGCTGGTCGCAGTAGATTGCTAAATAAAACAGCGATAAAAAATTGTAATCGCTGGTCGCTGGCGACTGGTCGCTGCGACCGATAACCAGCGACCATGAAACGAACATGTTTTGGTCGCGGTCGCCAGCGATCAGCAAATGAACAAGGTCATTGTTTAGATTATGTATTTCTCTTTTCCATGTTAAAGAACTATGTATTGTGACATGACAGAGAGGCTTGACTCCACCATTCGTTGATGATGGACTCATTGAGGTTGTTGGGTTTAGAAATGCTTGGCATGGTCTTGTTTTACTCGCTGAAAAAGGACACGGAACACGACTTGCGCAGGTAAGAATTGTACAAGAATGAAGTGATAAAGACACATAGAGATATGATTATTGACTCCTTACAACTTCTGTGACTAGGCAAATCGCATTCGCTTCGAATTTCACAAAGGTGCAGCAGACCATACGTACATGAGAATGGATGGAGAGCCTTGGAAACAACCATTGCCAATGGATGATAAAACTGTAGTTGTAGAGATCTCACATCTTGGTCAAGTGAACATGCTTGCAACTCATGACTGTCGGTCTAAAAGCATGTATGATCCTTCAACACATAGCCATCGTGATGGTGCAGAAGAATATGATGATGACGACGAAGATGATGAAGAAGACTCAGTAGCTGCAGGAGAGGAATTTAGAAAGTTTGGTTCTGCTGATACCTTCAAGATTCCTGAAGAAGTTGACGTTTCTCAACTTAGTTAAAACATGATTCTATTAGTTCGCCATTTGATCTCCAATTTCGTTTTTTCATAATCTTCTTATAAAGAACTAGCCCTAGCTAGCAACAAGTGGCATTGATCAGTATGGTACATAGTGGATTTGATTGTAATAAATTTTCAAATAGTGATTTAAAATGGTTTTAAGAGATTGTAAAACATTCAAATCTCATGGATTCGAATGGAATTGAAACATTTTGAAACAAATCATAAAAATTTCTCCAAAAGAAAGTGGACTATTTTATGAAATTAAAAAAAAAAATGTGTTTATTAATACGTATTAGGTACCTGCAGAACTATATGAGATATTTATCGACATTTATTTATTTTTGGTATTCTAGTTAATTAACTTGGTAAACTATTTGTTAAATATTTAATACAAGTTAAATTAAATTCGTTTAATATTCTTAGAAACTAAAAGAATTTTAGATAAGAAACTAATCGGAGAGGTTCCGTTCCATACACAACAAATTACATATTGGTTTATTCTAGCACATCTATAAATACATAAGATTAATGTCATGGTTACAATTGAATTCTCACCACAAGTATATGCATGTTTTGCATTTTTTCCAATAAAATAGGGAGATTTGACTAGAATGATCTAAAAATTGGTTGCAAGTATAAAAATAGATCCCATTTTGATTTAAATAAAAAACTAACTCAAAAATTTAGTGAAATTACAATATTTTATATATGACCAAACAAAAAAAAACTGGGATCACAATTACAATTATATCTTGTGTACTTTACAATCGAAGTCTACTCGTAAATAAACTTTATATGTAGTGTATAAGTGAAGTCTACTTTTTAATTTTATTTTATTTATAAATTTCAAAAATGATAAGAAAATAATTGGATGAAATATATATATATATATATATATATTGATTTAAAAGTCAATTCAATCACTCGTAAATAAACCCTGATTTATAAAGTTGAAACATATATGTGAAGACAGTCATTGATCATCAAAACTCGTACATAAAGTGAAGTCTGAGGACTCAGCAGGAAAAACGGGCTGGTCCTGTGTTTGAAACTTGCTCAAGGCCTTGGCAATGGCTAAGGCATCACCGGCCAGAACGGCCTCCTTTTCTGCTTGCAGCTCGCTTATCATCCACCTCGCAACCTCGCGAGCCTGGAGAGCAATAACTGGCTCATAGTAGACAGGTTGTCAAACACACAGGTCGTGGGATCGCCCCAAAAACTCGAGTTCCTTTTGTATTTCCTTCTTGATCAATGACAACTGATTTCAAGAAATGGCAGATCTATTCACTATTTCAATAACCGAGTGACCTCCTTGGATGTGTCTTCTTCTTCTTCGCTTTCATCCACACAGTTCTGCAGTGCTATGAATGATTCCTTGCACACACCTTCCTTTATGTACTTGCATAAAGGACACTCTTCAGTCTCTTCCTCTTCCTCTTCCTTTGTTTCATTCAAAGAATCTTCACTCTCTTCCTCTTCCTTTTCCTTTGTTTCATTCGAATCTTCAATTTCCTCCTCATCTCGCAAATTTTCCGACGGATCCTCCTCACTAAACGCCATGCTCACAGAATTCACAATCCCCATAGATCCAACTCCCGATTTGCTCAATTTTGCTTGCTCACTCCCAACTGAAACCCTAATCGTCGCTCCTATTAGAGAGATATAAGTAAAACAAAGAAGAAGAAACGAAACCTAGAAGACAATGTTGTGGTGGCAAGCGCACACGGGAATGTTTAGTTTTACATTTACGCTTTGCCCTAGAATGTAACTTGCACCTCACGCTAGGCTTTAGACTTGGACCGTTATGGGCCGTAGCGTAATGGGCTTTTAATAGTGGATGCTAGTAAATGGTCCACGAATCGCACCGCTTGGTTTATGCTATTTGACACTGCGCGCACATTAGCAACACACTAATAGTTTAGTTCAGTTATGCCACGCTAACGTGCGCCAACGGCAAACGTTAAAATAATTTTAGGAAGATTTAACATATAAAACAGATTTCTCTTTCTTCTTTTCTTCTCCGTCGTTGCGCAACCGCACAGTTCATATCGTTTACTTACTTCTCCTTTCTTCTTTTCTTCATGGATTTTCTTCTTCCTTTGACGGTTTTGATTGTGTCATTACGTACAGTTTCATTGTGTTAGTTTATCTCGATTCTATTAAACTAGTAAGAAAGATTTTGTAAATTAGTGCCGGAAATTCGAATCTAGGGTTTTAGTGTACTGGGGTTTCATTAGGTTGCTGGTTTTGGTGTCTCCTTCATGGTGTGATACATCTTGAATTTGGTTTTCTGATTTTTTTCGGTCTTACGGAGTTAGAATTTTGTGATGGGTAATGTTGAAATTCCGAATTGGCTAAAAGCCTTGCAATTGGCACCTGTTTTTAGGCCTACAGACACTGAATTTGCAGATCCTATTGCGTATATATCGAAGATTGAGAAGGAGGCTGGTGCTTTTGGAATTTGCAAGATCATTCCTCCTTTACCCAAGCCATCGAAAAAATATGTTTTTCATAACTTGAATAAGTCGCTTTTGAAGTGTCCAGAATTGGTTTCGGATGTTGACATTTCAAAATTGTGTCAAGAGGATAGAGCTGTATTCACCACTAGGCAGCAAGAGTTAGGGCAGGCTGTGAAAAGATCGAAAGGAGAGAGGAGCAAGAGTAATTCGCAAAGGAGTGGTGTTAAGCAGGTTTGGCAAAGTGGAGGCGTATATACATTGGATCAGTTTGAAACAAAGTCGAAAACTTTCTATAAAAGCCAGTTAGGAACGATTAAGGAAGTCTCACCTGTTGTCGTTGAGGCATTGTTCTGGAAAGCGGCTTTAGAGAAGCCTATATATATAGAGTATGCAAATGATGTGCCTGGCTCTGCTTTTGGTGAGCCAGTGGGTCATTTCAGACATTTCCGGCAGAGGAAGAGGAGGGGCAGGGGATTTTATCAGAGGAAGACTGAAATTAACGATGGAATTAATAGTCAAGATCTATCAGGTAAGAACGATGAAAACTCATCGCCTGAGGTAGAAATGACACCCCTTGCTTCTTCAAGTTTATCTTCTCAGGATTTGTCCAAGCAGAAGAACATGGAAATTGTTGATGAAATGGAAGGTACGGCAGGCTGGAAGCTCTCCAACAGTTCATGGAACCTTCAGACAATTGCACGGTCACCTGGTTCTGTTACCCGTTTCATGCCAGATGACATCCCTGGTGTTACATCTCCCATGGTTTATATCGGTATGTTATTCAGTTGGTTTGCCTGGCACGTCGAGGACCATGAGCTTCACAGTATGAATTATCTTCACACTGGCTCACCGAAGACTTGGTATGCTGTCCCTGGTGATTATGCTCTGGACTTTGAAGAGGTTATCCGCAAAAATTCTTATGGCAGCAACATTGATCAATTGGGTACGTTCATTCTGGAAAGTACTGCTAACGATGTACGGTTATGTATCTGTAGAAATGCGTTCTTGGTATAATACGTGCGGGAAATGAGATTTCCTAGAATGATGCATTGAAAATTTAGAGTTGAACACTTGAAAATATAACTTAGGTCCTATTGCTTTTTACGTTTTGATAGATACGTGCATCACTTGGAAAATTCATTGTCCTTCTATTTCTTATTAAGTTTTTTCTGCTCGTTGTTACTGTCAGCTGCTCTCACCCAACTAGGTGAAAAGACCACTCTTGTATCCCCTGAGATGATTGTTGCTTCTGGCATTCCCTGCTGTAGGTAGGCCTTTCCATTTCTTTAAATTTTCACTGATATGTGGAAATTTGAGGGGTATACGCTTTCTTACAACTACTTTCATGCTCTCCTATATCTATGTTTGTTTTTCTACGTAGGTTGGTACAATATCCTGGTGAATTTGTTGTGACTTTTCCGAGGTCTTATCATGTAGGATTCAGCCATGGTAAAATTCTTCTTTCTTTGCAAACATTATGTGAAGCCCTAGTGATTGCAGTGTACTTGTTCCATTTTGCACGCTTTAAAGTGTTTGAGACATTGTAAAATTTAAATAAAGTTTTGACGAAAAAGGGTGTTTCTCAACACAACATGAGGTGAAGATTTATCTTCTAATCAGGGCAACAAATTATGTCAGTCGCTTAGTTAGGGGGATAGTTTGGCTTATATTAGGAATATGAATTGTGAAATTTATTCTTTTTACCGCTGATTTAATCCAAATTTTTCTAGGTTTTAATTGTGGGGAAGCTGCTAACTTCGGAACTCCACAGTGGCTCAACGTAGCTAAGGAAGCTGCTGTGCGCCGGGCAGCCATGAATTATCTCCCTATGCTGTCCCATCAGCAGCTACTGTATCTCTTGACCATGTCCTTTGTTTCAAGGCAAGTTTACATAGTCTCTTTGTACATATAACCTTTAAATTTTGATGGATCATGTCTATTCTCATATCCTTGTAAATATTAAATTTTCCAGAGTGCCACGATCATTGTTACCAGGTGGTCGTAGCTCCCGGCTGAGAGATCGACAGAGAGAAGAAAGAGAGTTCCTTGTGAAAAAAGCTTTTGTTGAAGATATCTTAAACGAAAACAAGAATTTGTCTGTTCTTCTTCAAGAACCGGGATTTCAACTAGTGATGTGGGACCCTGATTTACTTCCGCGTCACAGTGCACTGGCTCTTGCAACTGCTGGGGGTGCTGCTGCTTTTTCTGTTACAACTCCATCTGTGGCAAAAAATGAGCTTAAGGAGGATCATTCTGTAATGCATGATAAAGAGAAGACTTCTCTTTTAGAGGAATTGAGTTTGTTCATGGAGAAGCTGAATGATGTATACTATGACGATGATGATGGTATGCTTAATGATTTTCAAGTTGATACTGGAACCTTGGCATGTGTGGCGTGTGGCGTTCTTGGCTTCCCCTTTATGTCTGTCGTACAGCCTTCTGAAAAAGCATTAAAAGATCTCTCAGAGACGCAAGGAGAGATAGGTTAGAGACTATCATTTTTAACACAAGCTATGTAGTGCATTTTATATGTTAGCCTCTTGAAACCTGTTAATTGTGCGTCTATATCGATTATACAGGTGCTCAGGACATTACGACATTGTCATCAGAAAATTCTGACTGTGAATGGAACACGTCCTCCAGATATTTAAGACCTCGTATTTTCTGCCTTGAACACACTATTGAACTTCAGAGACTGCTGCAGTTCAAAGGTGGAATAAAGTTCCTTGTAATTTGCCATAAAGGTAAGTACACATGATTTGCTATTATATTTTAAGCCAAAGTGATGTACAGGAGAACATTATCAGTTTTACACTCAAGACCCAACTGACAGAAAAATTGGAAATATATGTTGATTGTTGATCATTCTGCTGGAACCTTTGCAGACTTTCAGAAATTTAAGGCACACGCGGCTATAGTGGCAGAAGAGGTCAAAGTCCCTTTCAGCTATGATGATGTCCCATTAGAGAATGCATCTCAAAAAGAGTTGAGTCTAATTGATCTTGCAATTGAAGATGAAGAAAAGAACGAAAACGGTGTAGACTGGACCTCAAAACTTGGCATCAATTTACGGTACTGTGTTAAAGTGAGGAAAATTTCCCCTACTATGAAAATTCACCATGCACTGTCACTAGGTGGCTTGTTCTCCGACACAAACCACATGTTAGGTCTTTCAACTATCAAATGGCTGCAGACAAAATCACGCTCGAAAGCTAAACCGAGTTCTGCCTCAAGTTTCACACCTCGTGAACATATAGAAGTAAAAGTAGATGGAAAATTCGGGAAGAATTTGGATTCTCAAGTTCAAATAAAGGAAGAAAAGATCATCCAGTACTCGAGAAAGAAAAAGTTGAAACCCGAGCCTTCTAGAGAACAAGGTCAGGAACCAGCTACCTCAGCTAAATCAACAGATTTTGATAAATCATGCAATAAACTCGTCAATTGGTCAGATCTGGATCATCCAAAACATTCTGCAGAACACTGTATGACCAGAAATAGTAATGGGTCTAACTCAGATAGTCATGTTGTGGTAAGTCAGACCGTGCTTGTTTCTACTGGTGATAACCTAAGAAAGTTGTGCGGTGAGTATGTTTGCAATGATGTTCAGGAAGCAGTTGAATTGTGTGGCCAAGAGTTTGATGAACCAATGTCAATGGTCGCTAACGTTGAGGATGAACAGAGACCACAGATAGTGCAACCTACCAAAAAAGAAACTGTATTTGGTGATCACGCACAAGAGGAGGGAGCAGAAACTGTGTATACCAGAGAAAACCTGTGCTCTGAAAATATTCTGAACTCCGAGTATTCAGGTCAAGTGGGTTTGGCAACTCCTGAGACAAACACGGCCAGTGAGAATATACTTGTTGAGATGACCCATGATGATGAACCTCGAGCAAGTAGTGATATATTAGGCTCGAGCAATGGTGATCAAGGATTGCAAGCTCCAGACGATGAGCTTAGCATGGAGAGCCAATCTTCAA
Organism: Lepidium sativum; assembly: GCA_023374145.1. Taxonomy (NCBI): domain Eukaryota; kingdom Viridiplantae; phylum Streptophyta; class Magnoliopsida; order Brassicales; family Brassicaceae; genus Lepidium; species Lepidium sativum. The sequence continues at coordinate 38,859 of JAKUCM010004097.1, forward strand.
GCTTAGAAGACACTGATGTTAGCCAGGTGCCCAATTCTAACATGGTAGAAGCAAAGAAGCGGAAAGCAGAATTAGAATCTGAGATAAATGATAATCTGAAGAGTAGCATTTTTATAAGGAGTCCTTGTGAAGGACTGAGGTCAAGGGGAAAGAGGAAAGCAACATGTGAAACTCCATCCAAGCTTACGGAAACAAACGATGAAGAGAAGAAATCTACTGCGAAAAAGCCGAAGAAAACTCCAAAGACTTGTTCAGGTAGTCATCACCAAGAAGTCCCTAAGACTACTCACCCCAACCGTTGTTACCTAGAGGGTTGCAAAATGACTTTCGAAAGCAAAGCGAAATTACAAACTCACAAGAGAAACCGTTGCACACACGAAGGTTGTGGAAAGGAATTCAGGGCTCACAAATATTTGGTGCTTCATCAACGAGTTCACAATGATGATCGACCTTTCAGTTGCTCTTGGAAAGGATGTTCCATGACTTTCAAATGGCAGTGGGCGAGGACTGAACATTTGCGTTTGCACACAGGAGAACGACCATACAAATGCAAGGTCGAGGGATGTGGATTGTCGTTTAGGTTTGTGTCTGATTACAGTCGCCACAGACGAAAAACCGGGCATTATGTCACATAGAAAGAAACACTGAATGCTGCAAAAATATGTTGGCCGGGAGAAGTGAAAGGACCTCTCTGTTGATTCGTATGGTAATGAAAAATTTAATTTCTGGTTGGGTTTTAGTTCTTGTCTAATGTTGTAGACCATTGTTATGTCTATCTTTGTAGATGTGACTACTTTCCACTATTGAAAAGGCCTCAAAACGGTTCTTTGTTTTGTTGTTGAACTCTTAACCATTGCCTTCAAATTGTTAATAATGATTATAACCCATTTGGATCTCAGAAGTGTTATTAGGTTCATTACTTCAGTATTGTAGCAGAGAGCAACAGATCCAACTTTAAGGGCTTTTGTTTTGGACTTTTGGTACCAAGCAAGCAGAGCCGTATGTAGTAAAATTTTAAAAATTTAGAAAGGTCACATTCTTTTGGTAAAATTTGTTATGAGTTTATTAGTTATAATAAAAGATGAAAATTTTATATTTACTAATAATTTATGTCTGTTTAAACATGTTTATTTTCATGTACAAAACCACAATATTTTAGGTTCGTTTTAGGTTTTATTATGTCTGAGTACGACACTGCAAACAAATATTGGATCCTTAAGTTTATGTGTTTCTTTTTGGGTACGTGAGAAAGATGATAAGTATATGTGTCATCTGAACTCCAGAACACGTGTATTAACTTGGAATCTATGTCAGATGTTACGTACACGTGAGTCCATTATCATCCTAGTTCTTATTCTTGTTTCTGTTGTAGGTTCCACAAATATAACTCTTATATAATGAAAACGATTTGCATAAGTATCTAATTAATTTATGGGTTATGGGTTAGCTTCGCCATATGGTTTTTCGGTTCGATTCGATCGATTCTTGATTTTTTTATTTTTAAAATAACAAAACCAATAGATACTTTCTAAAATTTGGTTCGGTTACCCTCGGTTCCGATTCCAAATGGATACTTAAAATTAGAACCGAAAAGGAACTAATATAAATTTGGTTCTTAATCGGTTCCTGTTCCAAATGGTTATTTAAACAAGAACACTTAAAATAACCATTTTGTTACAAAAAATTGTACACAAAACTGAATCAGAACCAACAAAATTTGTTCGGTTTGGTTTCATCCGGTTCTTTGGTTATAGCTTTTATGCTCAACTAATATTAAGAGTAATAAAAATCAATTAATCGATTAGTTTCAGTTCTCAGTTCAGTTCGGTTCCTAACCAAAAACCGAAGTTACCTAAATTATGCGATCAGTTAATTTTATGGGAACTGAACCGAGAACCGAACCGAATCGAACCGATCGATCAATTAATGGATTAGTTTATTAATATTAAACTAAATATGCATACAATTTTACATCTATGTGGTATTAATACACGAAAAAATCAATTATATTTATCAAAAAGTTGAAACCTATAATAAATTTTATTTAAAAATGTGACTTTTCCAAATTTGTGGCGTTAGGCGATTTACTTTCTTTTTGTAAGGTCAAACAGAGCTGTTTCTATAGTATATGCATTTAACCCGAATCCTCCCATGTTTTTACGTTCCTAGTTATAATTGATACATTCAACCCGAATCTTTTAAATTACCTTGTACAAACGCGTGATACAAATACGTATTTAATTAATTAAATACCAAATAAGATGATCCAACATGCCAATTCAAGAGAAAAAGAATCATCAAAAAAAATTGAAGAGAGAGTAATTTATACCTAAATATGATGATACTACAAACAATTTCTATAAACTAATAATTTCGAAGCTATACTAAAACTATAAATTGTTATTAATCTATAATAATTATTAATTTAATAATATATTGACTAAATTTTTTGTTACCTAGTTTAATAACTTTTAATCTCGTTTCTATTATTGCAAGTAGACGATTTAATCTCTAATGTTTGAAAATTAGTAAAAAAAACATTATTATTAACCAACTTGTTTTTGGCATATTCATGAAAATAAATTCGATATAGTAATTGAATTAAAAATATCAAAATTACCTTCAAAATAACAAAAATTACCGTTGTAATATTTAACATGAAAAATAAATCTAAAAATACTAAAAATATTTAGAATATTCTAAAAACACATTAAAATATTATAAAATTTGATTTGAGCTTATGTTCAAGTAGTTTGGATCCAATTCTTCAAATTTGGGTTTTGTGGATTCTGCTTTGAGTCTAAATGTTTTTAATTCATTTGAATATTGCAAGTGACATTTAATCTAATGGCAGGTGGTAAGTCCACAAGAGACATGTGCATTTGCACATCCTGGGATCGAATCTCCGCTTGCATTTGGAAGAACTTGGCTAATGGGCCGACAATTCGTGGTCCAATGTTAACAAAAAAAATAATTCATTTGAATATTTAAATATTTCAAGTTAGGATTGATTTTTTTAAATAGATAGAGGCAATTCCTCGGTCCGGAATAAAGTATATGATCTAATCATCAATCAAAAAGTGAAGACACGTGGACAAATCGTAGGTGGTTATCGGAAATTGTGGGGTTTTACGATTTGTCTTTAACTGCTTCCGATAATAACACGACGTCGGTGAGAAACGCCGTTATATTAATCTGCCGGCTTTTTTGATATTCAACGGCTCTGATCTTCTCGCTGTGACCAAACAAAACCCATCTTCAAAGGTTTCCTCTTTTTCTCTCTCTTTGCTGATTCGCTCCCTAATTTGTCATCGAAGTTTCTCAATTTCCAGCTTCCCGAAATTGGTCGGTTTTCCAAATCCTTTTACTTTCTTTTTTGGTTATATTCTTTTCAAATTTTCAATTCGTTTAGAATAAGTCAAAGAAATTTTATTGAAAGTTATTGTTTTGTTGGATTTGTTGGGGATTTTGGTGAAATTGGTTTCTGGGTTGGTCTCCAGATGATGATATAGGTGTCACAACTATATAAATCGATAACCTTTTGGATTAGAGTTTCGAGAATTGCAAGAATTTTTCGTCTTTTTAGCCTATTGCTTGATGATTTTTCACACCAAATACGTTTTTTTTTTTCAATCTTCGATTTTACCCAAAAGTTAGATAATTGATCATGCGTTCGTCGTTGTCCACCTTTTGCAGGAATCTTAATATCAGACGCAAGAGCAATCAAAACTGTGTTTTTTTCTTTTGTGTGTGTTTATAAAGTTGATAAATTTCGTTTAAAATAATGGGATATGAGCCTGATCCAGATGCTCTTCGGTGGGGTCTCCATGATCTGGAAGTTTGTACACTCACAAATGCTGGTTCGTGTAATAGTGTTACACGGTATGAGGCAGGTTCTGTTCCTCAAGGCTATGTTAGAGAAGGTTACAGTCAGCCTTTGACTGGTTATGTAGACAATGATGCGGTAATTGCTCAGTTTTATCAAGACGAATTGTCTAGAGTTGCTCACGCTGAGGGGATTGATAATTCTACTCGTACTTCAGTTGTTGCACAAGAGTGGCCTCATCCTCATCAAGGTGGATTTCCAGAAGCTTTTTGGCTTTTAAGAATCTGTCTATACAATACATAATCTTGAACGGGATTTCAAGTTTTGAGCTTACTTATTATCTGCAGGGCAGGAAAATCAAGGGGAAGCTGTAGAAATTTTCCGGGAGAGTGATAATCTTCATAATCATAACGGTGACATGGAAAATAAGAATGTTGCAAGGATAGGATTTCAAGGAGAGCAAAGTTCCCCATCTCGTGATGACGACTCAGTTTGTTCTGTGGAAGTAGAAGAAGAGTCTTGGTCTGAGGTTGGGAAGCGACTGAATGAAATGATACCTATTGCTGTGAGTACCTTTTCTTTGTGAGGTTGCTGATCAACTTATCAAAAGCATATTTATGTTTAACAACACTAATATCTCATGGCGTGATGCAGCATGTGCCTAAAATCAATGGGGAACTACCGTCAGAGGATGAGCAGATATCTGATCATGAACGGCTTTTTCAGAGGTATGTTATAGATATAATATTGAATATAAGTTAGGAGTAAATTTCATCAGGCTTTTTGCTACTAGGGGTCCAAAAGGATTGTTTTAACTTTGAAACCTTAGGTCTATTGATTTATCTCCATGGATATTTAGAGATTTTTTCTTGTGTATGGCAATTACACACTACAGATTACAGCTTTATGGCTTGGTGGAAAACAAGATTCAAGGAGATGGAAACTGCCAGGTTTTATTTGCTCGTTTCTAAGTAAGATTATGCAGATAAATCTCTAGCACTGTCTCACTGGTTCACATCTGACATCTTTTCTCAGTTTCGATCACTATCAGACCAGCTTTATCGCTCTGCCGAACACCACAATTTTGTCAGAGAACAAGTTGTTAATCAGGTTGCGATATAGTATGAGAAACAAATCTATTCCCTTCATATCAGTTTGATATACTCTTCATTTTGATGGTTTAACATTCTCATAAACATATATATTTTAGCTTGCGTATAATCGAGAGATGTATGAAGGTTATGTTCCAATGGCATACACAGACTATCTTAAAGCAATGAAACGGTCTGAAACTTATTTTTTTCAACTTTTTCCAGTGGAGTTTATTGTTTTAGACTATCACTAACGGTTAGATTTTCAATATTTTGGGAATACAGGAATGGAGAATGGGGTGATCACGTTACTCTTCAGGCTGCTGCTGATTGGGTACTTACACAACTCAAATTATCTTTATTTTATAAAGTTTCTGTGTATGAAGGTAGAATCTTTAGGGATCTTGTAATATGATTGAGACAAGACACAACCATTGATGTACTTCTGTCACTTATTTGTTGTTATTGCAGTTTGGTGTTCGAATGTTTGTGATAACTTCTTTCAAGGATACATGTTACATTGAGATCTTGCCGCAATTTCAAAAGTCTAATCGCCGTAAGTTACCTACAATTGCATATACTTCTATACAATAAAACTGTTCTGTCTTTTACTTATATTTAAATAATCCAGTCATGTGTTGGCTTTTGAACCAGTTATATGTTTAAGCTTCTGGGCTGAGGTTCATTACAATTCAATATATCCTGAAGGAGGTATGTGGCATTACTTAATCAGTCATGGATTCTGTTTCATACAATGCTAGATTAAAGTAGTTGATTCATTGAGTTTTCTTCTTCCTGTGTTCTTAAAACTATTGTGTAGAGCTGCCAATACCCGAGGGCAAGAAGAAGAAGAAATATTGGGTTTTCTGAACTCTCTTTCTTCTGATGGACGCACAAAGATGATGAAGTCTGAATATCAATATGTTTATTCTTTTTACTAACTTAGAATATTTAGTTTTAGAGTGCATTTTGCTCTTGTATATACTTAACGTTTTTCCCTAATAAAAATACTGTCATAACATTATATCTGGGAATAAATTCACAAGGAAGGTTACAGTTCATGTTTACCAAAGATTGTGTGGATGTTTGATGAGGAATATGATAAGCATAGAGAAAATAAAACATTTTACTGCATTAGTGCATTACTAATCTAGTTACTCTCAACGTGTATACTCACTAGCTCCAGTTACAGAGCAGGTCAAAAACAAGAGCAGCTCTTGCATCAACAGAACAATCAGATAACTAAACATACTATAAGGAATCAAATTCAAAAAGTTAAAACAAACCATGAAAAAGATAGCAGGGTCCTGAGTTTCAGCTGATGGAATCGTTCTCTATCATTTCCCGGACTTCGTTAACCACAAAATGTGCTTTGTGGGCTCCTATAACTTCACCTTGTTTCTGGCAATCACTCCAAAGCTGCAGAGTGAATAAGAATCAGGATCAGTAATTGTTTTCAAGAGTGTGTAATAAGTGTCAATATCTGAATTACCTGTATTGCAGGCATTTTCTGTGTCCCACGGTGTTTCAGACATAGATTAAGTAATTGTTGTTCGATCAACAATCCAACATTCTGATTAGAAAACTGATTCGAAAAGAGTTGCATAAAAATGGGAAGATTCAGAGAATAGGCTTACCGTAACTCCTGCACGAGAAACAAGTCTGTATGGCACAGAGTTGACATCAACATGATAAAACCGAAGTCTGGAAGAAATCAGCAAAACCACAAGTAAGGTATAAAATGTAGTAGACACCAGTTTCCTATGAATTTCACTGTCACTTTGATCACAAGCATTGCATTAAAAATTCAATCGAAAACATGAATAGACAGTTTTCTCAAAACCTTGGATAGAACTCAGCAGCAAGCTTTTCGAGTTTTGGTTTTAAGTAAATACATTTCCTGCACCAAGCTGCCATCCTACAAAATCCATGTTAGCTAATCTTCACCAACCAAAAAGAAACATTTTCAACACGTAAAGGCAAAGACTTGAATGACAATTTGGCATCTTATGGTATTAGAATAAAACAAATTCAAAGAGGATAATAACACAGATACAGGAGAATACAGACCAAGACAACGAATAACAGTGAAACACAATGTTAAATCCAACAACGTGGGAAGTATCTGAGTGCAAGTATTCGTTCTTGTAATTTCTATCTATATACATTTGATCTGAAAATCAGAAATCTTATGGAATTAAATAGGAGATTAAAGACAAGGAGGCTAACCTAGAAACTCACCAGACAATTACAACTGATTCACCGAGCTTTTGAGCTTCTTCGATCACCTGATCGAAGTGGCTCTCGCTACAGATAAGTCCAAGCTCGATCGAGACCGGAGAATCATCGAGCTCTTGCAAGTAATCTTCCTGCTTTCGGGCATCGACTGCTCGGATTCTCTCCGCTACGAGACTGATTTGACGGTTGAGAAATTCGAATTTGGCCGGTTGAGAGAAAGAGCTCGAGATTTGACGGGAGAGATATGTATATGAAGGAACTAAAGGTGAGATCTTTGGGTTTAAAGATCTCAAAGATTGTGACAAAATTACAATTTTTGACATTTTCTTTCACTGAAACGGTTTCAAAGAACTCTCAAAACGAGATTAGCAATAATACGGGAAAGTGGAAACCTCCATAGTCAATATACAAACAAAGAAAGAAAAAAAAAAGTCTTTTGGGAAAAGCTTTCACATTTCCAGCGTTTTAATAGAAATTATAGAATAACGCTTCTATTTTTTGTCTGTAACAATAAAACCCATTACTCAAAGAATCTTTTACATCAGAAATGATAACTAAAAGCTGTTTTTTTTGCTCAAATCAACACTAGTCCTGAAAACTGAATACTTTCTTTTCAACCTTGTTTAGTTTAGTTAGATCTGGGCATTCGGGTATTCAGATCGGTTCTGATTACTATCCATTCGGATCCGGGTATTTCGGGTATATGATTTTGCTACCCGTTTTGGAAACGAACATTATTCGGTTCGGGTCCTCTCGGGTCCGCGTCGGTTCGGGTATACATTTTCTATAGCCACTTAAGAACCGAAACCATTTCGGTTCGGTTCCGGTTCCGGTTCGGGTCCGGATATAGTATTATAAAAAAAAATCGAGTATATTATATACCTAAAAGTACCCAAAAAATTATGTACTCAGGTATAATTTCGGGTATTCGGGTATATTTTTGGGTATTCGGCTATTTTAAATATCCAAATACCTGAAATATTTGGGTACCCGTTCAGATAATCGGGTACCCGTTCGGGTATCGGGTAATATCCGGACCCGACCCGATATTCTCGGGTCTCTATATCAAGACCCGATGATTACTTTTGCTTATACCCGAATTGGACCCGGACCCTAAATTTCAGGTCTGTTTCGGGTCGGTTTTTCGGGTCCGGGTAAAATGCCCAGGCCTAAGTTTAGTTCTGTTTCCTTTCTATATTTTCCGGCCAAAGTCTGATTGACATGAACGCTTTCTGCTTCTGAGCTAGCAAAATGTACAAGTGTATGATTGAATAGTTGGGCTGATCCTACCCATATCAAAACTGGAACTTAATTTGGAGATTGGTGACTGAAGCTTTTAGCTAGCTGTCTCTTGATGCAGAGAAACTAAGAGCGTCTTCAGGATTCCTAGTAACTGTGGGGCATAGCCATTTGATCATGTTAGGGCCTAACACCTGTAAAAAACGCATAGAACTTTTTATGGTCGAGTTTTTGATCAGAAAAGCAAGAACCAGATTGTGAAAGACGCAACAGCGATGAAGTCACTCAAGAGTTCACATTGTGAATGACATATAATATATAGAGGTCAATGTAGAGAAAGGTACCAAGGTGATATTTTTGTAAACGCCAACATCGAATTGATGCCTATAGCTTTGTCCTGATTTTCTAGCTAACCACAACGCCCTCTTTGAATCATAATGCTACAAAGAAATAATTCCCGGTTTGTGCAACGTTAATTGGTTTGCAAAGAAACCTTCAGACGTATTCATGCCTCAATGGTTGTCATATTGAAGACTGTAGAGAGAAAAAATAGAGTGCATACCTCAATGGTTGTCATATTGTGTGCGATGAGGTAAATATGCCAACAAAGGAGAGTTCCAAGTGTTATGCTTAGTCCGATCATGAAGATTCCACAGAAAATCTAAACCGTAAACAAAACACTGATAATTGTAAGTTAATTTATTTAAGACAAATTAATCATCTCTAGTTGTCTAATTCTTCAGAAAAGAATGTGATTCCATGATAAATCAGCTTGAAGTTATTGTCAGTAACATGTTTATGAGAGAGTACAGCGTTATTTTGAAGAAGGTAGAGAAGATTTCCCGGTGCAACAAACTTACAATGAAAGTTTTGAGTGGAACATTTCCCAAATAGGAATCTCCGTTCTTGAATGCGCAACAAACCAGCAACACCTAGAATAACATTCTTACACATAACAGGAGAGCCTCACCAAAAAAAAAAGAAAAGAATTTGAACTAGGAATTGAAATTGGATATGCATACTGTGGAGTAGATGGAAGCCACAGTTGCATAGAACACAAGAATGAAGAAAGCCTTATAGTTTGCATAACCAACACAGTTATTTATCCAAAGGCAATGGTGGTCCTGCCACATATGTACATAAAAAGCCGTTTTCAGAATCTCAATACACAAAATTCTGGTGAAGCTTAAGACTCACCACTGCTAAAAGGTACCTACCATCTTCAAGACGCATCTTCTGCAAACTCGGCAATGGTGAGTCCGAGGAGGCTTATATGCAAAGCACTTATCACATTTCCTTGTTTCTGTAGCCTAATAAGTTCAATCAAACACCCGAAAATCAAATCAGAAGAATATAACTCCATGCCTGTACATCATCCAGGAGGAGAAAAATTTAGAAGTCGAGGGTTTTATAAGCGTAAGCAGCAACGTCATATCAAAAAAAATAGTGTTAAAGCCATTCTTACTAAGTCTAACATCAGCACTAAAACCCTTACTTATAAAACACCATAGAGAAAAATCCATAGACTTTCACCTATTGAGCATTTTCAAGATCTAAGGGACTAATTTTCTCCAACTAACATTTAAGAATCTGTAACCTATCAAGGATACAATTCAATCAAAGCAAAAGAATCAATATTTCCAAGTAACATGAAAGAATCTGTTCCCTTAACTCAATCAATCTGAAAAAGTAAAAAACAAACTTTCCTTCTAAAACCTCAACGAAACACACACAGAGCAACTTCAATGCAAACCCAAAAAAAAAAAAAAATGCTTCAAATTCAGAGGAAAACAAAGAGCTTACATTACTGTTGGACCAACTAGAATCCTCAACATCAGGAGCATAAGATATAGGAACACGACCTGGATCTACAAGAACGCAAATTGAGAGCGAAAAGAGACAGAGAGACGCCAAGAAGCTAAAGAGCAAGGCGTTCAATTTCCCAGCTGAGCTTTCTAAACCAACCCAAGCATCGATGAAAACGAAGAGTGTGACGTAATACACGAAACCCATCACCAAAATCACCGAAATAACCGGTATCGAGAAGAATCTCCGGCAGTTCATCGCTGGATCTCTCCGTAGCTCGCGAAGTCACGACCGGTTTATCCCTCCCCCGCCCAAGTTTGATCAAAACCAAATCGAAGTTTCCCAAAATGACAAAGAAATTAACTGTAATCATATTTATCATTTGCTATTATAAGAACGAACCAAGCTCATCAGATATGTTTAGTGGTTTTGTAAATGGGCTTCACTATAACTTATTGGGCTTAGTTTGGCTTCATATGTTTTTAACATCATTTTCGGCCTATTATGGTGGCCATTTTATTATGTCAACAATCAACATATATTTATTAATCTCTCTTCTTTCA
>JAKUCM010004098.1:0-44935 GCA_023374145.1 Lepidium sativum
AGATAGTGCAAACTTTGGGAGAATCTTTTATCATCTAAGGCTTTCTGAACTAATAGCCAACATTGAATATACTAATAGGCAAAAATTCTGCCATCTTAAATGTCCCCAATACCTTCACAATGAGACAGATATTCGTCTCATTTAAACCTCGCTCAGAGACTCTTTCTTTCTTCTAAGAATATATATTTGGAAAACCATTACAATTTCATTTTCAATTTTTATTAAGCTGAAATAATATTAGTTTCTATTTGGGGACTATATTTTAAAATCCAAACTATTCAAAATACGACGAATGGAAACTCGTTATGGCCTTGATGCCATGGATAACAATTTCCGAATCAAGTCTAAAAACTACTGTATAAGGAGTAATAGTATAAATAAACTTTTTAACACGTTTATGCGTACCATATACAAGATACTTCGAAACATTTTAGATTTTAATATATATAATCTTCTCTAGCAACAATTAAATTTTCTTGCATAGTTATATACTAAGTAATGATGGAATCTCATGACTTTTGGATTATAACTATAGTTCGGTTTACTTTGAATTCTCTTCTGAAAGCGAAGAAGGTTCTGGAAGAGGCATTGGACAAATATGAAACGAGGAACTAGGAGGGACTTCAAGAGCATCCAAACTTCCTTCCATCATCTCAATAACTGTATTCATCGGAGGACGATTGGATGGACATGGCTGAATACACCATAGAGCCACCAAGGTCATCTTTTTTGCAATCTCTTTCTCTTCTATTGTTATTTCATCACCATATTTCCATGCATGCCTCTCTATTTTCTATGTTTTTGTAGATCCAATCTGGAAAATAAGCTGAACTTGAGTTAGAAACGGTGGATTCTCTTGTTTCTTTGTTCTTCTCTCCAATCATTTCGAGGAGCAGCATTCCATAGCTATAAACATCTGACTTGTGGGAGACTTTGCCATACATTCTTGAAAAGACCTCGGGGGCGATATAACCTATTGTTCCTCTTGCGTCTAACAATGACAAGATGCTTTCTCTTTTTTCGCATAGCCTGGCAAGACCAAAATCCGAGACTTTCGGGCATAGATTGTCATCTAGCAGTAAATTTTGAGGTTTGATATCAAAATGCACAATCCTAGTTTTGCATCCATGGTGCAAGTACTCAAGTCCACGAGCAACACCCTAGAGCAATTCTGTATAGAGTACTCACATCCAGATTAAATGACTTCTTGCTTGGTAAGTACATACCCAGAGACCCATTCTCCAGAAACTCATATACAATTGCTCTCTTGGACCCCTCATAACAAAATCCAAGTAAAGAAACAATGTTAATATGAGATGTTTGGCTAATGATTGCGACTTCATTAATGAAGTCTTCTCCATTGGTCTTAATACCTTTCAAGATTTTCACCGCAACCTTACGGCCATCAGAGAGACTTCCTCTGTACACAGTTCCAAATCCTCCTTTCCCAACTATATGCGAAAATGATTTAGTAATTTCTTCACTTCTGCATAACTGTACTGTTTTAGTTGTCGTAGCGCCCTTTAGATTAGGGTCTCGATGAATTAAAACTTTTCTTCTCATAAGGCCTATTGACTTTAACTTGAATATGATACCGCCTATTACAACTACACCTAAGAAACAGAAAATATGGTAAGTTATTAAATCTAACACAGTTCGAAAGATATCTGATCAGAAACTAACCCAAAAATCCACAAGCTACTCCGATTCCTAGAGACAAAAAAAAAACAAAGAAAAAATGTCGTAATGTAATATTTATATAATTCACAATAAAATTATAATAGTAAACAAAGAATAGACACCAACCGATTTTCGATTTCTTATAGTAAACAATATCATGAGAAAAATGGCAGTTCCAACTCTTTTCTTTTTTAAGCAATACTATGTTGAAAGAGGATTTAATTAGTTCTAGAGATCATTTAAAATATGTATAACATGTTTTGATACGATAATATGTAAAAAAATAGTATAACACATTTGAAAATCTTAGAATAGAAAGAAAATAAATAAAATTTAATGTTTTACTAAATAGAAAGAATGAAAGAAATAATACAAATATTCTACAAAATTATATAAAAAACTAGTTCAATTCTTAAGTCATGTAAATATAAAACAGTAAAACAATGCATATTAATACACATTTCTAAAACCATCTACTAATATTATTTATGATTTCTAAAAATTAACAATACCATTTATATAATATATACCAAAAGAGTATAAAAGAAACTGAATGCCATGGTGTAATCTTTTGATTTTGAGATTTTACTTTCCATTTTATAAAACAAAAGTAATAACAAATATAAATTCTTGTCAAAAGTATATGGTATATAGAAGAATTTTTAAGAGATGCCCTTTTATGAGTCCTCTTCATCAAAAATATCAAGTTCCTTTGAAATTGGAATAAAGCAGGAGGGTATTTTGAGAATAAAATTTGAATGAATTGTCATTTTTTTTATTCCCCCTAAAATATTAGTGATCCGGGATTAATTATTAACGTGAGTAACCAATTTGGCATTTATGACTGATTTTATTGGTTGGGCCTAAATTCAGATTTAAATTTAACTTCAACAGATTTTATTATTGAATAACTGTAAAACTGGTCTAACCGGCTGGTCTAGCCCGGCTTTCAAAACCCTGATTGAAACTTGATAGGGTTTCTTAGGAACCGAAAATAAATGGTTCATAATGATAGTTGATTAACAAAAAATAGACTACATAAGATAAAAGTAATGAAGGTGATATAAATATTATTACCTATTAAAAACTCTCGTTTATGGTGATGATCACCTGAATAAAAATAGGAACGAAGGAGAAGATTAATGAAATGAACAAAGAGTCAAACCAAAAAGGAAATGTATAAACAGAAAATGAATAGTAATATTGGTAATAAACTAATCTGTTAAACTATCACTATGATACTTGCTGAAAGTTCAGAATCTTACCACAAGATCCACATTGAATTATTGGATTGCAATTGAATTCTGATGTTGAGTTTCTCTTGCAGCAGACAGGAGTTGCACCCTCGTAGGCGCAGTATCCACCAGCGGATATACATTCTTGAAATGCTCTCTTATCAATCCTTAACTTCAACTCAAATCCTTCTCTAAGAACACTTTCCAATTTGGTTACATTCAAAGTTTCCTTTTCTGGAACATAACCTATGGGAACTGTGATGTTGAAACTTCTACCACACGAATCATTCTGATACATTGAGCCAATACCCATATGTGGACATGTAAAATTCGCAGAATAGTTGATACTAGACTCGCAGAGGTAGTAGCCAGAGATGGTCTTGTAATCCGGCAAAAGTTCAAAGAGCTCGGAAGTAAACGTTTCTCCGCTGAATGTAGCTGAACAAAATGGACCTGAAAAGTCTTGCCTTACTAATTTAAGAGTACTAGTTGTGATGTTTATTTCGAGAACACGGTACGTAACACTTGAGATGATTAGAGAAGTCGAATGATTGTGGCAGTGAAGCCCTAGAGATGGATTACCACAAGGTTGGGGCTGACCCACTCCCCAGAAAGGGAAATCGGCGGTAAGATTCCCACACTTAAACAGAGTATTATCACATACCCTACGTTTTAGTTGACTTTGAGCAAAAGAAAGAAGATGAACATAGGACAAGAAGAGGAGCAAGATCAGACGAGAATTGGGATTTGAGAATCTGAAGAGTACTAGAGAAAACATGATTGATATCTGAATAGTGTTCCGTTTTTGGAGGTTGATTTGTATAGAGAAGATAAATAATTGAAAGCATAAAAGCAGATAAAGAAGCAAGTGGAAACGTTGAATGACCAAATCAATCATTCAAGTAGAACAGTCTTTTAATTTTGACCGTCTTCGAACTGAACGTGTGTATCTCTTCAAATTGAACATATCTTTAGGAGAAAACAAAAAGAAAGGAGATTATGTTTACTGAATAAAGAAAACCATTCATACCCTTTGTGAACGAGTCATTGTGGAAAGTGTTGTGTTACTTGTTAACGTATTAAAAAGTTCATTAATACAATCCACAAATCTATATTTTTTTAATAGAGTATTTTGTAGCTTTCAGTTTTCTAAGGCTACGAATACATACTCTTTTTTTAATTAGTTTTTCAATTTGTTTTTTTTTAGTTTTGATACAAATTTGGATTTTAGATTTTTATTTTATTTTCTGAGTTTTTGTTTCTAGAATACTCAACACTGATTTCCTAAAAACTAGTTTGTATAGTTTCTAAAAAAACAAAAAATTCAAAAACTTGAATTTTAGATTTCTAGAATCTAACAAAAAAAAACAATTTTACATTCAAAAAATTCAAAACATGAATTCTAGAATTCTAGAATCAAGTGTTTTATCAAAAAGTTGAATGGTGAAAAACGATTTTTTAGAAATAAAAATCAAAAACTACTTTAAAATGTATAGCCATACAAAGTCTAAGAAATTCACAATAATGTTGAACATAAACGACAATAGTCGATATACGTATGTTAACATATTAAATCAGTTGCATATATATATATATATATATATATATATATGTGTGTGATCCAAATGACGAAACTAACAGTCGAAAGTTCTTAACAAGATAAAAGTTCCTCAACAATATAGTCCAAATTGAGCTAATTTCTTGTAGTATATAGTGCATCATTAATTTTCAAACAATGTATACCCCATCAGCTCCATTTTATATAACTTAACTTAGACAAAATACGAAAATACTCTTTATCTATAATATATTTTAAAAGGGTCCAATTTTTTTATTCTAGTAAAATATGATTTAAAAGGGTTCAAAATTTTAAAGTGGCCCAAAATTTAGTAATTAAGTAGGTTATAAAACAAATTTGAATATATTTTTCTTAAATATGAGCCCTATTATTCAGGGAGAATGACAAAAATGACAAGATTTCATTTTAAATGCAAAAATAAATCCTAATTGAATTCATCTCCAAAAGTAATTTATAAGAGTAGTGAACTTATAATTTTGCACTTAATGATTAAACAAAAAATTTAGAAACGCAATTACATTTATACTTTTCGACATATATGGCAGACATCACATGAAGTCTCCTCCATACTTAAAATTTTTAAATTACAATTAAAATAAATTAATAATTATTATTATATGCTTATAATTTTGATTACAAAATCTAAAAAAATTATGAAGTATTAAAAAACAATTTCAGTGAAACATGGTCATATAAAGCTAACAAATATCAAACCACAAAGTTCATAAACAAATTATGTACGGATTTAGGGTTCAGGATAATAAGAGATGGAAATCATATGAGATTTGTATTTGAAATGTAAAAATTGAATAATAGAGTTAAATTAGGTATATATTTAGAAAATATATGTAGAAATTGAATAATAGATAATGAATAATAGAGTTGAAATGTAAAAATTGAATAATAGATATTGCAGTCTAGAAAATATTTTGTCACTAATTACGAACATTATCGCTTGGAAAGAATAGGGGTATGTATTTCACATGATGTTGGTGATACTATTTTAGCTAAAAGTGCACAAGAAATCACTCTTGGTTTTATGTTGAAAGAATCACAAACCACCTTGATTTACTCAGGCCAAACATGCTTCAAATTTTGAAGATGATCGACAGGTTGTTTGGCAAGTGATCATGGATTTAAGAGCAGCTTATCATCACTCATCTTAGCCATGGTTTTTCTAGAGAGACTTCAATGAAATGTTATCCATAAGTGAGCACTCTCAGGCATCAGATTATCAGATTTATACAGTGGGAATTACCGCTTTTCAAAACATGGTTACTTGTTGTGATCTTACTGATTTGGCTATCACATGTCTGATCTTCACATGGTCAAACAAACAGGGTAAGAAGCCAATTAGTAAGAAGTTGGATTGGGTTCTTATAAATGACATCTAGATGAATAGCTTTCCGCACTCTTATGTACTTTTTGAGTCCGGAGGCATCTCGGATCACACAAGAAGTCATTATCATTTATCTACTGCACTTCGCGGAAGCCTTTTCATTTCTTCATCTATTTAACTAGCCATGCTCAGTTCATTCCTTTCTTCTGTGATGTTTGGGATCAAACTTCACGTTTGTATCATTCATGATCTGCCCTTAAACTATGGAATCATCACTGCCCGCAAAAATGATGCCTATGAAGAGTTGTGTAAACGCAAAGAGTGAGCTCTTGTTCACTCTAATCGGCATATTTTCAGGATGTGGCAGATGCTAGTGCTCACTGGAATCACCTGGCCGTTATTAAACATAAATTCTACAAACAAAAGTCACGAGTTAAGTGGTTGGCTGAAGGCCATTAAAACACGTCCAATTTCCATACAGACACTCAAACTCGCACCTCTGCCTAGCCACATGTGAATTATTGACGCGGAAGGAGGATATCAAATGAGAAGTTGTTTCCTATTTCAAAAACTTATTGCAAACAGAACCGGAAATTGAAGCTATACATGACGAGTGGTTGGCAGATTTGGTGAATTATTAATGTCTAGACAACAGAATTGCGCATCTTATTGCACCTTACTCTCCATCAGATACACAGCAAGTAGTGTTTTTAATGCCCAGTAATAAATCTCCGGGATCAGATGGATATAATGGAGTTTTATAAAGCAATTGGTCAATGATTGGTGCAGATTTTTTCACGCCAGTCTAGTCCTTTCATATTTTGCTTCCTTCCTTTAGGAAATTAATTTTATACACAACAAAAAATGTTACCGTCATTCACAGTAAAAGGGCTATTAGCCGCATGATATATGAATGCTCGCAACTTATCTCGAAACTCCTTCGTCATTTCTCCGGTCTCCATATCTCTTTGTATATACATCCATCGTCGTAATGCGAAAACATCATGTTTCACTGTCATTTCTTTTACCAATTAAAAAAAAATTGAAATTTTAAATTCAAAAAAAAATAAAATTCCAGAATGTTTTTTCCTTCTCTTGTTTCTCTCTCTTAATGTTTATGATTTGGTGTAGAGAATCTATCTTATAGAAGACTATCTATAGGGAAAAAGAGAAAGTATGTTATGGAATTGCAATGGTTTTATCAAACATCGCAAAATCCTCGTAAGGATGTCGCAAACAAAAGACTTCTCGCAACACCATCGCAAAATTGCTATGCTCTTGTGAGGAATAGTCTGACTTAGTAAGAGTCTTTCAAATGCATCGCAAAGATATCACAATCTTGTGACGTCTTTGTTGCGTCTCATTTTTGCGACACCAGTGCCTCAACACAATAAATGTAGCAAGCGTGTCTTAGCATGGTAGCAATTTGTCTGGTTTTCAGGTATGCCTAGGTTCTCTTTTATTGCTTGGATTGCCATGAAGATTATGATATCCATGAGTGATATAATGGAATTATGGGGTGAAATCAAGCTTGTATGTTGTGAATGGAAATCAATAAAATACGAGATCATTTGTTCTTTGCATGCACTTTCACAGTATGGACAAACTTATGCACTCTACTATTCGCTCAAACCATCACACCATAAGTGAATGATACTATCTACTCCTTGATAACTTTCAGGCGTGATCAAAAATATTAAATACTTACCGAGTTGCTTTTAAGACAGTCTTATATCACACATAGCAAGAACAAAATTCTCGAATCCATGGTTGTTGGGCTATGTGTGCCACTACTTTTACTTGACCGATTGATAAGTCATGTTTGTGCATTTTAACTAATTTCAGACGTCTCATTTAGTATAGCTTGCATACACTTCTTAGCATTTTCGTCCACTGTAGAGTCCCAATAGTTTCGTTTGCATACTTTGCATTTGTATTTCACACATAGTGTATTGAAAGAATTTTTGAGTACTTGGATAGCACAAGGGACATAAAAGGACCAACTAGACATGACCACTCAAGCTAGATTTAGAGTCTGATTTCGAATCCGTGATCAAGTTTGAGGTAGTGTCCCTGACAAGATTATGAGGTTAAGTATATTCTAAGTGGTCGAATTGACTTCTCAACTCCAGCTCGTGGTCGAGTCTCTACTCGAGTGGATAATGTTACCAACCAAATCAACATGCCAATATGGCAGATGGGCTGAATTGAATATGAACTAACCAGTCGGTGGGTCGTTGTAGATGAGCCGAGTTATCTTATGCTTTACCTAAATTCACTACAAATACCCTTGGTTGTTACCAAAAACAGAAACCTAGTTTTTGCCTCTTTTCGGCAAAAAACTCTTTGAGCCGTTTTGTCTACTTTGTAATTTTAGAACAACTTTTTATGATGATTTTCTAATTAAAATTTTGTTTTCATTTATTTTTGTTCATCATCTTGTTTTTAGTTCACTATGAATGCTTCCTAATATGATTTATGCTGTTTTTGTTTACTTTTTGATTTCTCAGCTGTTCACTTTGGGTTCTTGAGGATGGGGTACACTAGTGTGGATATTAGATTTTCTAAGTTTCTTAAGGGTATAATAGCTTAGATATTTTATGTTTTGGTGCTTTTAATGATTATTTCATCTTCATGAATAAAAATATGCTCTTAGACATTCTAGCACCTAATAGGTGTTTGATAGAATGTTTGATCAAACCAACTTCAGAGATTCACACTCTTAAGTCGAGGGATTGATGTATAAGGTGTTTATCGGTTAAAGTGAGTTGTTTCTTCATGCCACTTATGTTGCTAAATTCATATGATGTTAAGGTCTATTGATAGCTTCGCTGAATTTGTTTGCCACGAGAGTGGATTCAATGTTCTATGAGCTTACCGCCTAGAGATCCGCTATGTTTGAGTTTTGTTAAGCAACTTAGTAGATTTAAGTGATCCACTAGTCCATGATTCCCACTCCTCAAGAGCCCATTTTCTCATCGCATATTGGTTTGTCTTCTACTCTATTTTGCATTGATGCATTTTGGATTCACTCTGTTTCTCTTATTAGCTTTGTTTTTCCATTAGTTTATTTTCTAGGTTGATCTAGGTTGCTAGATACAAACTCTTCTAATTGGCTTGAATTATATTGTTTTGCTTATGTCCTGATTGTTTGTAGTTTCACTATTGGATTGACACCTCAAGTGCTACAATGACAATGATAGGACATATGGTTAATTGATAGTTAAAATCATGTTATCAATAAGGTAGTTGTAATCGCATTACCTCGCTTCACTACTCCGCTTCTCACAAACTTCAAGGTTTGATGCAGCGTTGTTTCAAGTTAGGATGAGTTCATTTATAATTTTATTCTAAAAAAAAAAGATAAGTTCTAGTTGTTTATTTGATTTGAACACTTTTGTAAATAACTTTTGTTGACCAGTAAATTTCACATTTTAACAAAACAAAAAAAATAAAACAAATTATTGATCAATAAGGGTGATTAGAGACCAAACCATTTTAAGAACAGACTTCTAAACTTCTTTGAAGATTTGTGAGCAAGTAGGATTTTTCTAGTTATTCTTCCTACTATATTGACGTTCTATACTTAATTGGTCATTATTATATGAGTAAAATAGTGAATATTGTTAGTTCTTAGGTTTAAATTTTTTATGGTGATATTCTTTATTCTTATTCAAAAGTTGGTTGTGAAAGTTTTTATGGAGGTTATTATTTCTAATGTTGAACAAAAAACTATTATAAGTCTGATTCATAGCTTAAAATCATTTTGCTTATAATCTATCAACTATAGTGGAAGGGGTCGATTGTCCGATGCAAAAGTCATTAGTTGGATCATTTTAACTACCATACTAACAAGAACCCCCCAAATAGATGATAATATATAGTTTCACTATCATCTCCAATTTATAATATACTAGATATGGACTCGAGCGATGCACGGGTTTTATGAATTTATATATATATATACACACGTATTACATTTTAGATAACATTTAATAATCTTGTTGATTACTAATTTTGGAAACCCAACTTAGTATAATAGGATGTTGAAACCCAACTTCATATAATTGTATACTACAAAATTTTGATATTTTTGATTTGATATGTGGAATATTCTTTTTGATTATCAACTTTTGAAACCATAAATTTATATAATAGGATTTAAGAATTTTTTTCATTACTAATTTCTAAAAGTCAACTTTATATAATATGATAGGATTTGAAACTCAACTTTATATGATAGGATGCTAAAAATTTTGAACTGTTGAATTTGACATGTGGAATAATCTTGTTGGTTACTAACTTTTGAAACCCAATTTTATATAATAGGGTTACTAAATATAAAACCCAAATTTCTATAATATATATGATTTAAAACTCCAATTTATATAAAGTTGAATATAAATTTCGAACTGTTGGATTTGGTATGTGGAATTATTTCGTTGATTACTAATTTCTGAAACTCAACTTTATATAATAGGATTACTAACTTTGAAACCCAATTTTATATAATAAAATTATGAAAATTTTGAATCGTTGGATTTAATATGCGGAAGAATCTCATTAATTACTAACTTTTGAACCCAACTTTATATAATAGGATATTGCAAAATTTTGAATCGTTCGATTTGATATGTGGAATAATCTCATAGATTACAAATTTTTGAAACCTAACTTTATATAATAAGATATAATTCACTGAAAAAATCATATGATAAAGGTTTAATGTGTTTTTTTTCTTTGCACTAAAACTTCCCTTCATTATCTTAACACAAGAGTTTTACACCATAAATATAAATAAAAAACTAAAGAAAAACATAAAAGATAAATTTATCCAAGTGGAGATAAACTCAAACACATTGGAGATGTTGGATAAAAAGTGGAGATGCCATTCCAAACTACATAATGTTGAAAGACTCCTTGTTCTATTGCCTTGGACGCGGACGAACACGCAAATAAGCTCTTTAGACCATCGATGTTGGGCTTTGAAAAGAACAACTTCACTATTAAAGATGTTGAGAAAAGGTTCTCTCCATAACGGAAGAAATGATAAGGTCTATATTCCAAGAGAAAAAAAAACCCACCTTAATGATCTAAAAATCCATGAATACTTAAGAGTCTTGTTTCTATAGCCCACTAACATGTCCTCAATGGCCCAAGATAATAGAAGCCTTAAAGAGAAGATCACTAAGTATTATAATTCAATTTCAATCCTCAATATTGATCTAAGAATCATACAAGTCCCACTAATAATCTCACTAACTTCCCCTAAAAAGACCTAGTCCTCAGAGACCCATTTAGAATGAAACATTAGAACATCTCTAACATTTCATGTTAAGGTTTCTTAAAATTAAAATATTATTAATTTTTATTTTAATTTATTTTTTCTTTAAATTTTAAATTAAAAAAATATAGTGTCAAATAGAAAGTTGACACGTGGCAATAACTCATCTCGTAAAACTTTTATTTAAGAACCCCTATCTCCTATATTTCTTAAAAATAATATTATTTTAATTGTTTTATAATATTTTAAATTTAAGAACCCCTCCAAAAACTCCCTATTGAAGATGGTAGATAGGGATATAGTAAGTAGCTTAGACCAAATAAAGCCCATATTCCAGACCCTTGAAAAAACTCAAAAGAGAAGACAATTGAGGGCAAAATCCTAGATCTCTTCTTCAAGCATGCACTGCCAGAGAAGCTATAGCCGCCAAAGCTTTACCGGATAACACCAAAAACGCCACTGTTTCACTGGATCTGAAGCAAAACAAAGTTGGGGAGTGAAGTAGGTGAATGAGATGAGGTGAGTGGTGTCAATCTGGTCTCGCCAGCGGCAAGAGATAGGGGACAGGGAGTAGGAGAAGCCACAATACTGGGAAGAGGGAATGGAAGGATGGATCTTGGCGAGAAGCCACCGATGAGAGAAGAGACACTAACTCCAATGATGAAGCTCGCCAGAGCTAAGTTCGTGATCAAGGAGTAGACTTATTCACAAGAGGTTTAACATCTTTATCTTCTTCTTGTCTCCATCTTTCTCTTCTTCTCGCAACGGGTTTCTCGTTTAGCTCTAATACCATGTTGGAATATCCCTTATATATTAAAAGAAAGTCATTTTTGGACATGTGTCATTCCCACACTTTTTTGGTCGATTTTTGATTTATTTAATTCAGTTGATTCAATACATGTCACTCTAATCTACTACGATACACTATATTCTGAAAATCCACTTATATACATGTTATTAAATATTCCGAAAACTCATTTTTGTAATTAATTATTTTTCTTATAACTTATTTATTCAATTTATTTAATTCCGAAAATAAAAAATATTCATAAAATAAATTTGGCATTCTTCATTCCTTATTTTGATTTATTTTCGTAACTAATAAAAACAAATTATATATCATAATTACATAATACCAAAAAATAAAAAAAATAATTTATCCATAAAAAAATTTTGAACTTCTTATTTATTTATTTTGTAATTAATAAAAACACAATCATATATAATAATAACATATATAATAAAATAATAGAAATAGAATATATCTATAAATTAAAATAAACAAAATTGGAAATAAGAATTACTTACGAGATCTCACAATATACTAAATAAGAAAGTTGAAGATTTAATAACATAAATGTATATTAATTACAAAAGTAAATCAATAATAAGAAATACAGAATATCAAAATCTTATATATATATATATATTCTATATCAATAAATAAAACAGGAATTAATTACGAGATCTAACAAAAGCTTTTATACTAAATAAGGAAGTTCAATATTTAATAACATAAATATATATATTAATTACAAAAATAAGTCTATAATAAAAAAATACATAAGATCAAAATGTTTTATATATATATATATTATATATCTATAACTTAAATAGAAATTAATTACGAAATCTCCCAAAATCATATATACTAAATAAATTTGACATTCTTCATTCCTTATTTTGATTTACTTTTGTAACTAATAAAGACAAATCATATATAATAATTAAATAATACACAAAAATAAGAAAAAGAATTTATCCATAAAAAAATATGAACATTTTCTCATTTATTTTCGTAATTAATAATAACACAATCATATTTAATAATTACATATATGATAAAATAATAGAAATAGAATATATTTATAAATTAATAAATAAAAAAACTAAGTCGGAAATAGGAATTAATTATGAGATCTCACAATATACTAAATAAGAAAGTTCAATATTTAATAATATAAATATATATTATTTAAAAAATAAATCTATAATAAGAAATACAGAAAATCAAAATCTTATATATATATATATATGTCCATAAATAAAATAGACATTAACTACGAGATTTAACAAAATCTTTTATACTAAATAAGGAAGTTCAATACTAAATAAATAAATATATATTAATTACAAAAATAAGTTTATACTAAGAAATACATAAGATCAAAATCTTATATATATATTATATATCCATAAATAATATATGAATTAATTACAAGAT
Source organism: Lepidium sativum (assembly GCA_023374145.1). Taxonomy (NCBI): domain Eukaryota; kingdom Viridiplantae; phylum Streptophyta; class Magnoliopsida; order Brassicales; family Brassicaceae; genus Lepidium; species Lepidium sativum. Next base: position 13,342 of record JAKUCM010004098.1, read on the forward strand.
CTCACAAAATCATATATACTAAATAAAGTTATTCAATATTTAATAACATAAATATATATTAATTACGAAAATAAATCTATAATAAAAAATACAAAAGCTCAAAATCTTTTATATGTATATTCTATATTCATAAATAAAATAAGAATTAATTACGAGTAATTCTTAAAATCATATATAATAAATAAGAAAGTTTGATATTAATAACATAGAGAGAGAGTAATTACAAAAATAAATCTATAATAAAATCTTTTATAGATATATTTTATATCCATAAGTAAAATTCAATATTTCTTCTGATTACCGTAATTAAACAATAAAAATTAGTTTAAGAAATAAGGATATATTCATTAACTAATAAAGCTCATTAATATGATACCATAATTAGAGCTTTATTAGTTAAGATTAAATAACGAATTGAACCTCCTATTTAACCGACATTACACAAAGCCTAAAGCTCTACATCCGTTTTGAAGTACTTCTAAAACTCTATAATACATCTTCCCTACCTTTAATCTCATCTCCCATCTGAAACCCTACAAAACCACGTGGAAGATCAACGTGAAAGTAATCAAAAAATGGAAAAGTTTCATCAACAGTATTGAAACTATAGAAGTTGTCGTTGATCATGAAAAAGTATTTCAAAAGTGTTTAATTACATTTTTAATAATTAAAAGTTGGGTATTCTACGTTGCTAACAACTTATTATCATATTATTTTTGTTTTTTCTAGAACCACAAGATACATATGATCATAAAAAAGGAACTAATCAAGAAATACCAAGCGTTCTTGACTGATGATTCTGCTATCATAGTTACCAATTTCAAAATGTCTCCTGTTGGTGGTCGTTTTAAAACGAGCACTAACCCTTATAAAATTGATATGGCAGATACTACTTGGATTAAGCCAAATCCGAAGTTTTCTCTTGATATAACTGGCTTACACTTTGTGAATTTTGCAGAAATACATGCTGGTGGAAAAAATACTGATTTTTTGATTGGTGATCTTTTTATTATACATATAAAGGATGCAAATTAATTATATTTATATTTTACCATTTTCTTATTTAATGAATTATGTTTGTTATGTTCACATATGTTTTATAATCTTTATTATATTATAAGTTAAGTAATTATATACTTTAATCATAATTATATATATTTTATAATCATAATCATATTTATCATTTATATAATAAATATTTTAATGGCGCTATTGTTATCACTTACGGTTTAAATACTATAAAATTGAATGTTAAACTATATATTATTAGGTTTCAACTTTCAAATTAAATGTAATTAAGTTATATTTATGTTTCTGATATAATATTTGTTGATATATAAAAAAAAACCTCCCCTTTCTCTTTTTCCAAATTTAGTAATTTATTTTATTATATTATTCATGTCTTAATATATTTTAACCGTATTTATCCTTACTATGTCAACTAGATATAATCGGCAAAGTGAAACACATTTTAAATGTCAACCGGAACCAAACCAAAAACCTCACTATGATTTTGCGAGATACTGAATAATTATATTGTTATAGTATTTAATTTATGTTTATATATTGTTTATCGGTTTATATTTTTAATTTAATTTTTGGTTTGTACGAAGGACCACATATAATGTGTTATGTGGGGAGATCATGCTAAAAGCCTAGAATCATATCTACAAGATAAGCTTGATGTTGTAATAATTTTTGTTCTCCAATTTGGAAAACTAAATTTATACAATGGTAAAAATAAAAACTTTGACCCTTTAAGTTTTATTTACTTTGTTGTTTTAAAAATATATATTATTATTTTATTTCAAAAAGAAACTTGGAGTGTTGGTAACAATGATAATTGTTCAAGGATATATATGGATCCTACGTTTGCAATTGCCAATGACTTCATAATTTTTATGTTATCTAAGCTTCATTTTAATCCCGCGTTTAGCGCGGGTTATCACCTAGTAGAATTATGTATTGAAGAGAAGAGAAGGAATAGACAAAATAATAGAAAAACAATTTAGGAACTCTTTTATTTATTTACAGTTATATTGTAATTCACATGAACAATCATAACTATACGTAACATAATTATCCATTTGATAAGTTACAACTAACACACATCTCTTCATTTTATATTTAATTTAATAATTAAGCAAATCTGACCTAACTGAATTATAAACTAATATTCATTGGTGCTCAAGAAATAGAGAAAATCGATTTCAAGGAGAATGTTGAATTAAGTTTGAACATAGTATTACTTATTAGATAAGATATTTTATTATGTTAGGAGTTATCTAATCATATGTTTTCATATTAGATTTAGGAAAGTTTTATCTTGTCTATTAAAAGGAGATACCAAAGTGTAGTACGACCTACGAGTTTAAGGTTTGATACTTTAGTTTTTAATAGAGTTTTCTAAAGTAAGAAAGGGAGTGATTGTTTATTAAATCTTGTGTTTTTATTTGCAATTCACGATTGAGCTTCAGGAATCAGGCATAGTGGCTTGGCTTTTGAACAGAAACAACATCGGCCAGAGAAGCTACCGGAGAAAGAGACGATTGTAACGACGAAGCAGGACGAACAGAAGGGAGAGAGAGGAGAGAATAGAGACAATGATAAATTGAGGTCTCCCGACGCTGGTGAAAGCCGCCATTACCAGCGAGAGAAGCACTACTTAAGATACCGTGTTTTGCTTCTTGTGTTTTAAACAATATTATTCTTTGAAAAAAAAAAAAACAATATTATTTAAATCTCTATAAACGAGCTTGATCCGGTTTAATGTGTTTAAAACCTAGACAAATGACTATTTTCTTCGGTGCATATTTTTTTACCTTTTTTTGTAGCAATTTTCTTTAGTGTTTTTCAAAATAATTTCATTGGATGAAAATAAATCTGTTAAACTACCCTCTATATAATATGTTAGTAGATTGCAGATAATTCTGAAACATACCAATAGATCCAAGTGGAATCACTCGATTGCGTTTGATATCTGATGTTGGGTTTCTATAGCAGGAAACTGGAGTTGTAACATCCTAAGCACAGCTTCCACCTGAGGATTTACATTCTTGACATGGTATATCATCTATCATCAGCTTCACCTCGAATCTTTCTCTAGAAACCACTTTCCATTTTGGTTACATTCAAAACTTCCTCCTTTGGAACATAACCTTTGGGAACAATGATGTTGAAACTCCCACCACAGTATTTGGGATACAAATCATTCTGATACATCGAGCCAACAACCGAATGTCCAACCGAATTTGGACATGTAAAAAGTTCAAGAGTTAACGTTGGGCTGCTGAAAGAAGCTGAGCAAAATGAACCTGAGAAGTCTTGCCTTACTAATTTAAAAGGATTAGTTGTGGTGTTTGTGGTATGTTCAATCTAGTCCCCTATGCAATTGTGGTCCTGGAACAAATGGGCCTCGGCTGGTCTCATTGTGTTTCTGGTCCAAAAGTTTTCCCTTTCACTTATTGAGGCTCAAGCCCACCTGGTGATTGTGATGGTCTTCAGTATTGAAGACTAAAGAGAGACCAGTCAGAGCATGAGGTAGGCAGAGCCATATGCTCTTAAATAAAAGACAGAGCAAAGATCTTTCATGAGATATGTATGAGAGTTATTCAAAAATAGAGAGAAGAGAACTAGAGAGAAGAAGTCTTATGGTGTAGAGGGAATAGGTTTCGATCTCTTTGGGGTTCTTTCTTCTTGTTTTCGGTTTACTGAAACACTCTGTGTGTAGAGAGTTTCGTGTATGTAGTTTTGGATCAATTGTCGGACCTTGATAGAGGATGATCTGTGAGCTTTGCTCACCGAGATGTACAATGGACTTACTGTGAGATTTATAGAGTTAAGAGAGAGTTTTGTAGAGATTAGAGAAGAAGAGATTAGGAGATTATGAAGGAAGAGATTTATTCTCATTAAACATTTACAAGAAGATTTACAGCTTATTTATATGGAAGAAGACTATCCAATACATCAATATATTTGGCTATACACACACCAAAACATTATTAGTTATGTTACTAAGCTTTACAAAAGGAGAAGGGGAGACATTTCCCCTTTGGTTCCAACGGCTCTTTCCTCTTCCCTAGGAGGGTCATGTGACTTTGAACCATCACAACCACTTGTTTAGATCCCAACTACAACCTTAGAGTCTAGTTGGTTCGGTTAGGTTGTGTGGTGTCAATTGTTTCTTCTACAAGCAAGAGTTGCTTGTCTTCGAAGCCATTGTTCAACATTCCCCCTCAAGCTTGAATCCGCAATGTGGTTCATTAAGGTTAAGCTTGAAGTTGTAACTCTCCACCTCATTAAAAACCTTAGTGGAAAAATCCAATGGGATAAAACCGACTTAAGGGAAAAAGAGTGTGGTTAATCACTACGGCTTGAATGTGTTCACAAGTCCAAGCTTCGCGTGAAAAAACTCACATACCTTAGGACTTGCTGCTTTGGTAAAGATATCCGCAAGTTGATCTGAACTCTTAGTGTAGCATGGCAAGACACTCCTTGTTCCACGTTTTCTCGGACCTTGTGGCAATCAACTTCAATGTGCTTGGTCCTTTCATGGAATACCGAGTTGGATGCAATATGGATTGCCGCTTGGTTATCACAATGCATTGTAATTGGTTCTTGTTGCTCCACTCCTAAGTCCTTGAGTAATGCCTTCAACCAAATGAGTTCATCCGTGAGTTTTCTCATTGCTCTATATTCGGCTTCGGCACTTGAACAAGACACCACATTTTGCTTCTTGCTCTTCCAAGTTACTAGGTTGCCTCCAAGGAACGTGCAATACCTAGTTGTTGACTTTCGATCTTGTCTATCTCCAGCCCAATCGGGATCACAATATCCTACCAACATTGTGCTTTGATTCTGTCCCATCCATATGCCTTGATCTGTGGTTCTTTTAAGGTATCTAAGGATCCGAGTGACCATGTCCCAATGATGCCTCTTTGGTGCTTGCATATGTTGGCTAGCTTGATTCACCGCAAAACTTATATCCGGTCTTGTGAGGGTGAGATATATCAACTTTCCCACCATCTTTCTATATAGACTTACATCTTCAAATGAATCTTCATCATACTCCCCCTTGCACGTTGCTTTGTAGGCATCTTCAAGTGGTGTTTTGGCGATCCGGGTACCTACATCACACTCAAGAAGGAGATCATGTGTATACTTTCTTTGAGATAGTAGGAGTCCTTCATTGGATCTCCATACTTCAATCCCAGAAAGTATTTCATCTCACCCAAATCTTTAATATCACACACATGCTTGAGATAAGATTTGATACCTTGGATTCCATTCTTGTCATTGCCGGTGATAATGATATCATCAACATACACAAGAACAACTACAATTCCATTCATACCTTGGCATGTCAATAAGGTGTGGTCGGCCTCAGATTTGTGGAATCCATGATCTCCCAATGTGTGACTAAGTTTGTGATACCAAGCTCTTGGGGATTGTTTAAGACCGTAGATAGCTTTCCAAAGACGCAATACCTTTACTGGTGAGACAATGTGTTCAAGTCCCGGTGGTGGTTGCATATAGACCTCATCTTCAAGCTCCCCTTGGAGGAATGCATTCTTGACATCCATTTGCCATAATTCCCAATCAAGATTAGTTTCCAAATCAGTCAAGTCCTGCGTTCTAGGAGCAGGTCGTAAGCCGATCTCGGCTTGCACGTGATCCGTGCCCTGCGCTCCGTTTGCATCCTCCATGCCGCTCGTGTTCCGCGCTCCGACTGGTGCACTTGCCGCGGCTTGGAGGCTGTCTGTGATTCCCAATTTTGCAAGAATCAACCGAAGGCTTTGAGCTTTTTCCGACTCATTGTTGGAGAGGTCATGCAGGTTCTCCCACCTTTGATCATCATAATAACCCTTTCCTTCCATGAACTTCATATCTCGAGAGATCAAAATACGTCTTGTATCCGGAATATAACATTTGTACCCTTTTTGAGTTATCGAGTAACCAATGAACATTCCCTTAACACTTGTTGCCTCAAGCTTATTCCTTTGCTCACCTGGAACAAGTACAAAGCACACACATCCAAATACCCTAAGGTGATCAATGGTAGATTTAGTCTTGGTTAATACCTCAAATGGTGACATGTCGCCTAGAATTTTTGTGGGTGTTCGGTTAATCAAGTAGCAAGCCGAGACAACCGCATCACTCCCAAATCTTTTAGGGACATGTCTATGAAACATCATAGACCTTTCCACCTCCATGAGATGCCTATTCTTCCTTTCCACCACACCATTTTGTTGTGGAGTGTAAGGGCATGTTGTTTGGTGAATTATCCCGTGTGTTGCAAGAAATACTTGAAATGCATGGCTTGTGTACTCTCCTCCATTATCCATCCTTAGGATTTTAATTTTGGCACTATATTGATTCAAAACATAATTTTGAAAGTTAGTAAAGGCCCCAAGAACCCTATATTTACTTGGAATTAAAGTAATCCAAGTAAATTTTGATTTTTCATTGATAAATGTAACAAAATATTTATGGTTCTCTCTAGATGCACAAGGAGATGAGCAAACATCAGAATGAACTAGATCAAAAGATTTTTCATATATGGTTAAAGACTTAGGGAACACCGTTTTACAATGTTTCCCAAGTATGCAAGCCTCACAATTATCGTTTTTGAAAGAAATACTTGAACATAATAAACTTAATGCTCTAGAATGAAGATGTCCCAAACGGGCATGCTATAATGCATCATTTTCAATACTAGTACAAGAATTTAAAGCCTTAAAACAATTAGAACTTGAATGGCTTGCAACTAAAGATAAACTCGGATTAGTCTTGATATCATCTAGAAGATACAATCCGTTTTTGATACTCCCTTCTCCAAGAACTCTACCGGTCTCAATATCCTGAAAACACACTTTGTTAGAATCTAATATAGCATTGCAATTTAAGTCTTTCACAGCCTTGTTCACACTTAACAAGTTCGATTTGAAATTGGGCATATAAAACGCTCTAGACTTTCTATCAAAAAGATTCAAGCTACCAATTCCTTTAATTGGAACCTTTTTGCCATCAGTTATACTAACACATCCTAGGGTTGGTTTTATATCCTCAAGAAGATTGGCATTACTAATCATATGATGAGTTGCCCCGGAATCTACAACTAGCGACCTAGAGATTTTGGAAGCAAGAAATGAGTTACCGGATTCCTTTAAGGCATTAATTGATTTTATGAGTTCTTCAAGATCAGCCTTCCTCACATACTCGTCATGATTAGCTACCATAGATCCTCCTACAGCCGGCTGTACATTACTTGATCCGATCCCTTTTGTTCTGGTTTCTTCTTGAGCAATATGCGCCTTTGGCTTGTCCCACGGTTTTGTTGGCTTGAGGTGAGGGTGTAAGGTCCAGAAACGATCCTTGGTGTGTCCCTTACGCTTGCAGTGGTCACACACAAAGGTCTTCCTTTCATCTTGGCGGTAAGAGGCTTTGTTAGCTATAGCAAGTTCCTCCTTTCCACTGAGAAGGCTTCTTGAGCCTTGTTCCCTTTGAATGTAGCCGCACACCTCTTCAAGGCTTCGGAACTTATCTTGGCGAAGCAAGTGGCGGATTGGGTCACCATAGGCTGAGTTGAGGTTCATTAAAAGTCCAAAGACCTTGTCTTGTTCAAGTCTTTCCCCCAATACACTTGGATCCACCCACCGTTGGCGGCCTAAGCATATCAAGCTCGGCCCAAAGCGACCTATACTTTCCAAACCATTGAGTGAACTCCATACCCTCTTGATTAAGGTCATTAATGGCCTTCTTAACCTCATAGATTCGGCAAAGGTTTGAGAGATTTCCATACACCTTTCTAAGAGTTTCCCACAATTGTTTAGCACTTTCACAATAGGAGTAAGCTTCATGGATTGACGGATCAAGAGAGCTTTGAATGATTACAAGAGCTACTTGGTCATCTTGATACCATTTAGCATGCTCATCCTCCACCACCAAGCTCGTGTCTCCTTTTTTTCCTTGACCCAAAAACCGGACCGTCCTCTTTGGAGCTTCCCCTTCAATGTGAGCCCAAAGTCCACGGCCACTCAATACCGTTTTCACGGTTCTTGACCATAACAAGTAGTTTACTCCCTTGAGGATAACATAAACAGCAAAAGTCTTGGAATTATCCATCTTTTACACACGTTTCCTTCTTTTATCCAGCGGTTACACAAAGAAGTTCAAGGAGTAACAATGGTGGAACAACAATGGCGGAACCAAAACAAGAAGAAAAGAGAGAAAAGAGAAAGATTTGTAGCGGAATTAAGGGGTCTCAAGAGCTTATAGCTCTGATACCATGTGAGATTTATAGAGTTAAGAGAGAGTTTTGTAGAGATTAAAGAAGAAGAGATTAGGAGATTATGAAGGAAGAGATTTTATTCTCCTTAAACATTTACAAGAAGATTTACAGCTTATTTATATGGAAGAAGACTATCCTATACATCAATATACTTGGCTATACACACACCAAAACATTACTAGTTATGTTACTAAGCTTTACAAAAGGAGAAGGGGAGACATTTCCCCTTTGGTTCCAACGGCTCTTTCCTCTTCCCTAGGAGGGTCGTGTGACTTTGAACCATCACAACCACTTGTTTAGATCCCAACTACAACCTTAGAGTCTAGTTGGTTCGGTTAGGTTGTGTGGTGTCAATTTCTTCTTCTACAAGCAAGAGTTGCTTGTCTTCGAAGCCATTGTTCAACACTTACAACCCATGGGAACTCGTAAATGTGTTGTGTCTTGAGCTTTCTACAATCTGCAAACACAACAAGAACGGATCATAAGTTAACAACACAACAAACGTGAAATACGAAACACAGAGGTCAAGTTTACAACAGTGATTACTTCAAGATCGGTACATAAGGTCTGACATTTAGTGAAGTTGAATTTGATGGTTATTGCATTGAAGCTCTTTAGAAGGATAGCCGAAAGTTTGGCGCCGAGCTGCTCCCCATAAAGGAAAACCGGCGGTAAGATTCCCACGCTTTAACAGAGTACTACATGACCCACCTTCTTGCTTGCTTAAAGCACAAGGAAGATAGTAAAAATGAGACAAGAAGAATAACAAGATCAGATAAGAATTGGGTTTTGAGAATCTGAATAATACTAGAGAGATCATGATTGATAATGAGTTGTTTTTTCTTTCTCAGGTTTGTTTGTATAGAAAGGATACATTATTAAGTATAAAAGCAGATAAAGTAGAAAGTGGAGATATAGAATGACCAAATCAGTATTTCTAGTCACAAGTACAATATCGTTTTCAAATTGAACCTACAAATCTCTTCAAGTTTAACGTATCTTTACACGGTAAGAATAAACAAGTATGGGTTTTCTACGGATTTCTTAATGGAAAATGTTGGTCTGGATCAGGTCGTACGGATTCACCTTGATTAAAAAGAATATCGGAAATTCTAGTTACATGAATTTCGATGAAATAATATTTCTCCCGTCAGGAATTTCTAACGGACATCACGTCCGTCAACAATCTCATTAATTTTAACTAAGTTCTTTCAAAGATAAGTAATAAACATAGGTGAATCTGATCATATGTCTCTATTAATTGACTTCGAGAAGACTTTCCTTCTCTTCGTTACTTCTTTCGTACTACAACCAAATATGGAACTCCTTTTCTTGGTTAAAACATAGAACTCTTTTTGAACGACATTGTAGAATAACGTATTAAAAAAACAATACATTACAAAATCGACAACTTTATTTGCTAACAATCTAAGCCCCCAACAAATGAAACTCGTTAAGCCATGATCCCATGTACAAATTCCCAATCGAGTCCAACAAATATACACTTGCTATCTCTTAATTAGTCTAGAAAATCAGTCATTCCTAAACTAAAAGTAGTAGTATCAGTAAAGATACTTTGAAATATTCTTAATTTTAACACATAATCTTCTCTACACTAAGTATATGATGGAGTCTCGAGTATAAATTTTCAAACTTGTGGATCATAACTATATCTCAGTGGATTGAATCCTCTTCTCAAATTCAAGATGAATTTTCTTCTGAAATTGAAGAAGACTCGGGAACAGGCACCGAAGAAATTTGAAATGAAGGCTTTGGAGGGACATCAAGAACATCTAAACTTCCTTCCATCATCTCAACAACTCTGTTCATTGGTGGACGATCTGATGGACATGTCTGAATGCACCATAGACCCACCAATATCATCTTCTTTGCAATTTCTTTCTCTTCTATTGCTGTTTCATCACCATATTTCCATTTATGTTCTCCATTCTCAAGAGCTTTATAGATCCAATCAGGGAAGTAAGCTGAACTTGAGTTAGAACTTGCTGTTTCTTTGTTTCTCTCTCCAATCATCTCAAGGACCAACATTCCATAGCTATAAACATCTGATTTGTGAGAGACTCTGCCATACACTCTTGAAAACACCTCAGGTGCTGTATAACCAATTGTTCCTCTTGTGTCTAACAATGACAAAATGCTTTCTCTTTTCTTACATATCCTAGCGAGACCAAAGTCCGAGACTTTAGGGCAGAGATTGACATCTAACAGTATGTTTTGAGGTTTGATGTCAAAATGCACAATCCGTGTTTTGCAGCCATGGTGCAAGTACTCAATTCCTCGAGCAATACCTAGAGCGATTCCATATAGATTATTAACATAGAGATCATATAATGACTTCTTGCTAACTATAAATTGAAACCCATTTTCTAGAAACTCAAATACAATTGCTCTTTTGGATCCCTCAAAGCAAAATCCAAGTGAAGAAAATGTTAACATGAGATCTTTGGCTAATGCTAGATACTTCGTTGATCAAGTCTTCACCACTGCTTTTAATATCCTTCAAGATTTTCACCGCAACCTTACGACCATCATAGAGAGTTCTTCCATAGACAGTTCCAAATCCACCTTTCCCAATTGTATGTGAAAATGATTTTGTAATTTTCTTCTATTAGAAAGGAAATATGAAATATTTCCTTATTCTTATTGTAAACTATTCTTTGCGTTTTAGGTTAAAAGACTATTGTTTAAATATGGTCATGAAGAATGGAATAAACAACTTTTCCTAAAATCTTCTCATGGTATCAGAGCATCGATATTAATTTACCTCTAGCCGTCATCTTGCTACTTCCTCTGTTCTTCACGTTAAAACAGAGTAACGATACTCTCCATTCAATCTTTCTCTACAATGGCAAATTATATCCTTCCTATTGATGCTACTACCTCAGTTACACCATATACACTCTATCCATCTGACAATCCAGGATCTCTAATAACACCGGTGCTTCTTAGTGATGATAATTATTCCGAATGGGCGACGGAGCTGCGTAATTCACTTCAAGCAAAACAGAAAATTGGATTTGTAGATGGATCAATCTCGAAACCTATGACTGAGCCAGATCTTAGTCGATGCACAGCAGCAAATTCTATGATTATAGGATGGATTCGGACTTTGATTGATCTTAAAATTCGATCTACTGTGACTCATGTTGGCGATGCTTCTAAATTGTGGGAAGCTTTGCGTGTACGCTTCTCTGTTAAGAGTGGTGTAAGGCGACATCTCATTCAAGACAGCATCGGGTCTTGTTTGGACTTGATGAGTCACGCTTCAGGTCTCTTCGTTCTCAGATCATAAACGAAGAACCTTTTCCCGATCTCAACTCTGTATATTCTAGAGTCATACGTCAAGAACAACATCTTCTCTCCTTTCGTTCAAGTGAAACCTCTCTAGATGCTATTGGATTTTCTGTTCAAGGTCAATCTTCAAATAATTGTTCTGCTGCTGCCGTTAATGCCACTCGTACTCGCGATACTCCTCGTTATTGTACTCACTGCAACCGAAAAAAATCATGACGTATCTGAATGCTTTCTCTTCCATGGATATCCGGACTGGTTTTTGGAACAGCAATCTCACTCTTCGTCTCGTGGCTCTGGCTAACAACGTGGCAGAGGAGGTCGTGGTTCTGGATCACGTAGTCGAGGTCGAGCCAAGTCTTCTCGCGCTGTAAATACAACGTCTTCGCCAAACACATCTCTTCCTCTTGCTGATCAAGTTGTTGCTCTGCTCACTCTTCTTCAGACTCAACAGACACAACAAGCTCCTGATCGTGTGTCCGGTAAAGCTACACTAACTGATCTCATTCTTGATACAGGTGCATCACACCATATGACTGGTGACAAATATCTTTTACAAGATCTTCATCCAGTTCAATCCTCCGATGTCACGTTCCCTAATGGACGTGTATCACGTGCAACACATGTTGGCAGTATTTATTAAAATGAATCTTACACCCTTCGTGATGTGCTTTATATTCCCAGTTTCAATACCACATTAGTTTCGGTTAATAAGTTGGTCAAACAAACTGGATGCATAGCTGTTTTCACTAATACTTTGTTTATTTTATAGGACCGTTTTACGAAGACCCTGATTGGAGTCGGTGAAGAGAGAGAGGGGGTATACTACTACACGGGAATGACTAAGGCTCGTGTCAATGCTGTTACCGAAGCAAAGTTGTCTCTTACCACTCTGTGGCATCGTTGTTTAGGACACCTTTCTTTTAAGCTTTTACCGTCTTTACCACTCTTTAATAATGTGGCTGTGGATTCTGAACATTCCCAACATTGTGATATTTGTTATTGTGCCAAACAAACACGTGATGTCTTCTCAAAAAGTTCTAATAAATCTACTGCTCCTTTTGCTTTAATTCACTGCAATGTTTGGGCTCCTTATCGTACAATATCTCCCTGCGGAGCTGCTTATTTGGGTGTTTTGATGAAATAAAAATCGGAAGTCTCTGAGTTACTACAGCATTTTTGTGCTATGGCCGAGCGTCAATTTAGTCACAAAGTGCAGAGTGTACGATCAGACAATGGAACCGAGTTCATTTGTCTATCAAGTTATTTTCGGACACAAGGTATTCTACATTAGACTTCTTGTGTTGACACACCACAGCAGAATGGACGCGTTGAACGCAAGCATCGACATATTCTGAATGTGGCTCATGCGTGTCTTTTCCAAGCTAATCTACCTACAGGGTTTTGGGTGAGAGTGTATTAACCGCACATACTTGATCAACTGAACACCAACTTCTCTTTTAGATGGTAAAACTCCTTACGAACTTCTACATAATACTCCACCATCGTATGATATGCTATACGTCTTTGGCTGTCTATGTTACTCTCATTCTCGACCTTGTAATAAAGATAAATTTGCTCCTCGGAGTCGTAAATGTATCTTTGTCGGCTACCCATTTGGGAAGAAGGCTTGGAAATTATATGATCTAGAGAAAGATCAGTTCTTTTACAGTCGCGATGTGTTTTTTGTAGAAGATGAGTTTCCGGGTTTATCTCAATCCTCCGCTGTTCTCCCCTCTTCATCTACCTCTTCAGACTTTATATATGATGATTTGCAAGCAACATCTCAACGTCTCCGAACTGCAGTTCTTCCCGATGCCACATCCGATCTGACTCCACCAATTACTAATGAATCACCTACATCTTCATCTTATGAACATGTAGCTGAAGCTCAAGCTCAGCCATCCTCCTCTCCGCTATCTATTACTCAAGCTCCTACTGAAGCATTGGGTCGTGGTCATAGACAACGACATCCTTCAGTTCTCTTCCGCAACTATGTCACAAACTCGGTACACCATCAGCCTACACCCTCTCTCACTTCACCTACCTCTGATCTCGGTCCTCACACAACGGTTCTAGGTAATACTTTGTATCCAATTTCGGATTATATTTCTGATACTCATTACTCACCTAGTCATCAAGCCTTTTTAGCAGTTGTTACTTCCGCCTATGAACCACGATCATACAAGGAAGTTATGCTTGATGATGTGTGGAATGCATCTATGACCGATGAGTATTCATCCTTACAGTTGAATAACACTTAGATCGAGACAGATCTACCTCCTGACAAGAAAGCAATTGGTAGTAAATGGGTTTACAAGTTGAAATACCATTCAGATGGGTCTCTTGCTCGACATAAGTCTCGACTTGTAGCCCTCGGTAACAAACAAACAGAAGGAGTTGATAATACGGACACGTTGCACCCATTGCACTCAATGTTGCAGCTACCAAACAGTGGGAGCTTCATCAAATGGACGTTCAAAATGCCTTTCTACATGGAGATTTAGAAGAAGAGGTTTATATGCAGTTACCTCCTGCTTTTGCAAGCAAAGATTCAAATAAAGTTTGTCTACTCAAGAAAACAATTTAAGGGTTGAAACAAGCACCAAGGTGTTGGTTTTCCAAACTAAGCAAAGCCTTGATCGATTATGGGTTCGTTCAAAGCAAAGCGGACTCATCACACTTCTCTTTTGTCCAAGATAGGGTGATCTTACATATCTTAATCTATGTTGACAATTTTGTTGTTGCTTGCAATGATCTCACCACTATGTCTCGGTTCAAAGATTATCTCAATGAATGTTTTCATATGAAAGATCTTGGCAAGTTAATATATTTTCTCGGCATTAAAGTAGCTCGAAGCTCCGAAGGATTCTTTCTCTCTTAACGTAAATATGCTCTTGACATTGTGGCGGAAACCGGACTACTAGCTGCTAAACCCGCATCAACACCGATTCCACTCAATTATAAACTCTCACTTGCCGCCGGTGATCCTTTGCTTGATTCACAGCCCTATCGTCGACTCGTCGGCCGCTTGATTTATCTTAGTTTTACTCGGCCAGAACTTTCCTATGATGTTCATGTTCTGTCTCAATTTATGCACAAACCTCTAGAGGTTCATTGGCAGGCTTGTTTACGTGTTGTACGTTACAACAAAGGTACACCAGCACAGGGAATACTACTACGAGCTAACTCAAATCTTCGTTTTACGGCATTTTTTGATGCCGACTGGGCTGCATGTCCACTGACGCGCAGATCATTGAGTGCTTACATCATTCTACTCGGTAACTCACCTATCTCGTGGAAGAGAAAGAAACAGGACACCGTCTCTATGTCTTCAGCAGAGGCCGAGTATAGATCCATGGCTTACGCAGTTCGTGAACTGAAATGGCTCAAGGAGTTGCTTCTTACTTTTGGGATTGATCATCAACAACCAATGCAACTCTATTGTGATAATAAGTCAGCTCTTCATATTGCTGCCAAACCGGTGTTTCATGAACGCACCAAACATATAGAAAGAGACTGTCATTTTGTTCATGATGCTATTGTTGATCAACTCATTACTACAGCACCCTACCGACCAAAGAACAGCCTGCGGACTTACTCACCAAACCGTTGCCTACACCATCATTCAAGTTCTTACTCTCCAAATTAGGGATTCAAGACATTTCACCGCCAACTTGAGAGGGGGTATTGGAAAAGAATTATGAAATATTTCCTTATTCTTATTCTTATTGTACACTATTCTTTGTGTTTTAGGTTAAAAGACTATTGTATAAATATGGTCATGAACAATGAATAAACAACTTTTCCTAAAATCATTCTCATCTTCACTTCTGCATAACTATATTGTTTCAGTTGTAGTAGCGACTTTATAGAGTCCCGGTGATGTGATGACATTGCCTTGAAGTCCTAATGACATTGCCTTGAAAATTATAAGGCCTATCGCAATTAACCCTAATTACGGCATAACAATTATATGATAAGTTATTGGAAGATCTAACATATATCGAAAAAAGTTGTTCAGATATTTTACACAAGATACCAAGCGAGTGCGATGCCTAGAGACAAGGGAGAAAAATAATCTTAAAATAATCCTTATATAAGCTTCCGAGCATCCACATTAGTGAACTCTTTAGGGGTCTTTAAAAAAAAAACGGAGCCAATCAGAATTTGCCACATGGCGAACCCTGATTAGCTCTGTTTTTTTTGTTTTTTTTCACTAATGTGGATGCTCTTAAAATTAAAAGAATAGATACGTACCTTCATTCAGTTTTTAAAAATTGCCTGCATGAAAAATAGAACAATACCATGAAAAAATGTGACTTCTCACTTGAGACAAAACTTTAAAATCTTACGTAACTATAAGAAAGAATATTAAATAAGTGGTTGATGAGTGGTTCTTAATAAATAATATTAGCATATCAAACTCAGATTTAGATTCATATTAACTTAGCTCATCTGAAACAAAATAATTTGTATGCAACGCAAACTATAAAATGACTGAATATGCAGAGATCTATGGATATCCTCAGAAATATATCAAAAAATGTTAATAACTTAAGGCTAAAACAGAAACTGTTATTGATCAATGAGTTTATTTACAATTTGTTGACTCTCTACCGGAATTAAACTCTAGATACTCTCTCGTTAATATTATTAGAAACTTAAATATCGAGTTTTTTCTTGTGGTTTTAACTAGAGATTGAATTAAACTGATAGTTTTTTTAGTTTTTTGTGGCCCTTTTGAATGAGATCCCAGAAAATTGAGGGACTCATTCAAATGTTTCAAATGGCGCATGTGGTTTCATTCAAATATTTCAAATGGGGCATATGGTCAAATCTGGTTCTTCTCTTTACTAGTTAGTATAAAGAATATGTTGGATAAAAACACCCTGGTGGAGAAAAAGTGATTTATTACCGTTTTGAGTTAAGTCCGTTGATACTGGAGGATTTGGAGTGGGTTGACCAAGATTGTAGTCGAAACTACTCAGCTTGAGAATGTCTACACCATTCAGAATAGCATCGATATATCTTGCGCCAGTCTCCGGATACAAGTCAATTCGTAATGGGCCATTTGTCACATATAAACTGAAATCTAGATACATCGGAATCCGAGAACCACAACTCAGCTGAAAGACGTCCATTGTACTTTTGGACTTTTGATTTCCCATAAGGATGTTGAAGACCCGTTGATTCGGTCCGTTTATATCTACGCCCAACTCATCCAATGAAGCCTCACGAGGTAAGTAAAACCTGCGTCGACTGGAAATACCCACGTCAAGTTGAAATTCAAGTTTAACTTAGGGTCATAGGGATTGCCCATTATGCGACTAGTTTCATACACATAAATAAGTGCAACATACGCCGGAGTTTTCTCTGTGTAGATGATCTCTATAACTGGTGGACTTGGAACTATTCCTGAATTAATACCACGTAAGAAACCAGTCTCGTTAAGCCACCGCCGGAACATTCCCGAATCATTGACTTCGTTTACAAAATCTCCGCCTACGTTTACTCGGTAAAGAGTCTCTAAAGCTGTTGTTGTATTGTTTATCGTATTAAACTCATTGCTGCCACCATTTATGCTTGTTATCTTGTCGTCAAATATACAGAGAAAAAATCGAATCATTAAAGAAAAGATATTTGAGTGTAAGATCTAAACTATTACTCTATGAGTGGTGGTGAAGAAGTCTTACGGGTCAACTTCATTGACTGACTTTTCAGGGAGAGTAAAAGAAAGGCTCGAAGATATCCTTTGGGTTCACCGGTAATAATAATTCATTACTAATTGAAAGCTACTAGTTGGGTTTACTTAGAGAACACGTAAATCAGAGCTGAGGTCATTAGTGAAGCCATATTGCAGTGAAACCGATGGTCTATTGCAGAGAAGCCGTAAAGAGGATTGCCAAAAGCGAAACTGACGGCAAGATTTCCATACTTATACAGAGTATCACATAACCCACATTCTTGGTGACTTAAAACATAATGAAGATAGTTAAAACGGGACAAAAAGGAAGAAAAACAAGATCAGACGAGAATTGGGTTACGAGAATCAGAAGAATACTACAGAGATAAGTTCTGTCCTAAGAATGTTGAACGGCGAAATCAATAATTGAAGAAACATATACAAAACGAAACTCAAATTCAACACACGAGTCTCTTCAAGTAGATTATATAAATGTTAAATGTCTTAAGTTTATTGATATGAAGATTACAATATATATAGATATACATAAGGTAATTAGGGTATATACAAAGACATAATAGTCCCTAGGATATAAGCATAATTATCCTTGATACGCTCCCTCAAGATGTAGGGACTTTTTTCACTCCAATCTTGGACTTGGCAAGTTCAAAACGCTGTCGTGATAGTGGTTTGGTTAGTGTATCGGCAAGTTGGTCTTTTGTTGAGACATGGGAAACGCGTAGTGTGCCAGCTTCGATGAGGTTCCGAATGTAGTGATAATCTAGTGCCACATGTTTCATTCGAGAGTAAAATATTGGATTTGCACAAAGATATGTGGCGCCAACATTATCACAATATAGAGCCGGGGCTTCATGTAGTGGTTGGTGTATTTCAGCGAGCAATGAGCATAACCATTGTACTTCGGAGGCAGTATTGGCTAGTGAGCGATACTCGGATTCTGTTGATGACCGAGAAACCCCACATTGTTTTCGTGAGGACCATGAGATGGGGTTTCGACCAAGGTAGATGATATAGGCATTAGTCGAGATAAAGTCACCGGGATCACCTGTCCAATCAGCGTCGGAGAAAGCATGCATCGAGAAAGATGAGTTTTTGGATAGAAAGATACCATGATCAGCTGTCCCGGCGAGGTAGCGAAGAACCCGTTTAGCAGCTTGCCAATGTTCTGTCGTTGGTTTATGCATGAACTGAGACAGCCTTGTGACAGCATAGGAGATGTCGGGTCTTGTAAAGGCTAGATATTGAAGACTTCCAACCACGGATCTGTATTCTGTCCCGTCTTCAACTGGTGTGCCTGAGTGGAGATTAAGTTTCGGATGCGTCGGTAAGGGTGTTGTGACCGGCTTTGCTTCAATCAGTTTTGTTTTAAGAAGTAGATCATTGATGTATTGCTTTTGCATCAAATGTAGACCTTTGTTTGATCAGTGAGCTTCGACGCCAAGAAAGTAGTGGAGATCCATGGGGTCTTTAATCGAGAATCGTGAGGCAAAGTTGTGAAGTACCAGCGAGAGAAAGATGTCGTCATTTCCTGTGACTAATATATCATCAACATAGACCAGAATGTAAGAAAGAGTGGAACCTTGTTTGAAAATAAACAACGAAGCATCAGCTATAGAGTTGACAAAACCGCTGTCTAGGAGATGTGTTTTGAGCGAGAGATAACACGACCGAGGTGCTTGCTTGAGCCCATATATTGGTTTCCTATGTTGACAAACATGTGTAGGTCGATCTTTGTCTATAAATCCTGGACATCTTCTGCATGTAAACCTCTTCTTGTAGTGTGCCTTGTAAAAAGGCATTGTTGACATCTAATTGTTTGATTCTCCATTCTTTTGTGACGGCAAGTTGGAGGATTAAGAGGATCGTTGTGGTTTTGACGACGGGGCTGAATGTTTCAGCATAGTCAATGCCACGTTGTTGAGTATAGCCTTTCGCAAATAGTCGTGCCTTGTGTCTTTCTATATCACCATTAGCTAAGAATTTTGTTGTGAAGACCCACCGGCAGCCGATGATATGTTTCGTGTTATCATGTGGCTGCAGTTCCCACGTAGAATTGGCTATTTGTGCATCAAACTCTTGAGACATTGCTGTTCGCCATTTTTCATCTTTAAGTGCCTGCAAAAAAAGAAGATGGTGTTGTGGTTGTTGCCATGGAAATATGTAGGGAGAACGGCTGCTTTTTTTCGTGATATTCTTTTTGGCTCTCGTTAGCATTTTGTGGGTGTTTTGTTGTGGTGGAAGTTGTGATAATATTTGTGAGTGACCAGATTGGGAGGTGTTCGGGTTTATTTGTGTAGGTGATGTGTTTGTAATCGGAGGGTGTGATGTTGGAGCAGTGGGCTCCTGTGTTTGTGAGAGTGGCTGAGTTGGGGTGGACAACTCATTTTTTGATGAGGAGCAGTGGGCTCAAAGTTAGAGGGAGAGAAAGACGGAGATGATAAGGGTAGAGATGACAATACCTGTTCGGATGTCTCTGGCCGTGAGTGAAGAATCTCATTGGGGGGTCGCATTTGAGGCGTGAATGTCATTGGAAGAGTTGTGATAGAGTGTGGTGATGGCGAGACTTGATCATGATCATGTGGAGAACGTATTGGATAGTAACTGTCTTGAAACAGGAAAACCATTTCTTGAAACGTAATATGGCGGGATATATATAAGCGGCCAGTGGGAATATGGAGACACATGTAAGCGCTTTGTGTAGTGGAGTATCCCATGAATGCACATTTGAGTGATTGATCATCAAGCTTATGTGTAGAGTATAGACGAAGCCACGGAAAACATTGAGAACCAAAGACCTGAAGTTTCTGATAATTTGGAAGTGTTTTGAACAGCTTTTGAAATGGTGAGACATCTTTGAGAACCGTTGTAGGGAGTCTATTAATGAGATACACGGCTGTGGTGAAAGCATAGGGCCAATACTATTTTGTCATGGATGTCGTAGACATGAGTGTCAAACCTGTCTCCACAATGTGACGATGCTTTCTTTCGGAAAGTCCATTGTGTTCCGGTGTGTGAGGTGGAGATGTAAGGTGTGTGATGCCATGATTCCCAAGAAAATGTCGTAGTGCCACATACTCACCACCATTATCCGAGAACAATGTGCCTATCTGATCTTGAAACTTGTTCTCAACAAGAGCTTTATATGCTATGAAAACCTCCTTGACACCCGACTTCTTTTTGAGAGGATACAGCCAACAATAACGAGTATAATGATCAATAAAAATCACATAGTATCGATAATCATCAAGAGAGATTATTGGAGAGGACCAAACATCTGAAAAAATATATTCAAGAGGTTTTGTAGACCGAATTGTGGTGTTTATAAAAGGTAATTTATGGCTCTTATTAAGAAGACAATCAGAACAAGATAAATGTTTGTTGGAAGGTAAAGAAAACGGTAAAGAAAATTTTGTAAGTAAAGTGTTTAAAAGAGAAAAAGCTGGGTGGCCGAGCCGAGAATGCCACGAGAATAGAGATGTTTTTGGGCCGGTTGTACTTGTATTGGCCACTCATACAACTCGTCTTTTAGTCTTTCCTTGGAGTAATGGGACCCCCGTATTGAGATCCTTCAATTGAAAAGATGTAGGGAAAAATTCCACCAAAACATCATTAGTGTTACATAACCGATAGACCGACATCAAGTTTTTGTTGACATTGGAAACACACAATACATTCTGTAATTTTAATGGACGAGTAGTAGAGTTGAGAGTAGAAAAACCCGTATGTGAGATAGGTAGGTTGGACCCATCTGCAATAAGGACATCATTGTGATCTTGATATGGTTGATGATAGGCTAGATTTTTGGGTCGGAGGTTATGTGGTGAGTGGCACCAGAATCTACAACCCAATTTCCCGAGTTTGGTGACGCCATTGCTATGTTAGCTCGTGGTTGCCATGTGCGGTATGACGGTTGTTGTTGTTGCGGTGGAGACTGCATGTGTTGCTGTAGTTGAGGGCAGCGCTTGGCACTATGTCCTTGAGTGTGACATAGTTGACACTTACCCATGTATGGTCGGTATTGACGCGGCATGTCGGGGCGGCTAGAGTTGTTTCCCGAGCCATAGTTTCCCGAGGCGTAAGTGATTCCAGAATTGTTTCCCAAGGCATAAGTGTTTCCCGAGGTGTAGTGTTGTCCATTGTGGTTTGAGTTGGTGCTGTTGTTGTTCGATCTTGATGAAGAGTGATTGGTGGAGCGTTGTTGAGCGACATTGGCCGCAAAAGGAACGATAGATGTCGAGCGTTCCGTGGAGATAAGAAGCTTAGCTTCATGATTGATTAGTCTTTCATGTACCTCGGTGATGCTAGGAGGTGTATCTTTTCCTTTAATTTGATCAACAACGGTTTTGAATTCCTCGGGTAGACCATCAAGAATTAATTCAATTTGGTCTTCATGATCATACAGTTTGCCTAGAATGGCAAGTTGATCTAGCTTGGATGTTATCCCTTGAATGTAATCATCGACTGTCTTTGAACCTTTGGTGTAGTTTTTCAGTTGTGCTTTGAGTTGTTTGATGTGTCCACGTGATGGCTTTGCATATGTTGATGTGGATGTGGTTGTGCGGATGTGGTTGTCCTTGAGACTAAGGGTTGAACGGAGGCTGTGAGTGCACCAAGGAGAGCACAATAGATGAGCTTATCTTGTCTCATCCATCGTGTGTGCTCTGGATTTGCAATTGTTGCATTGTTAACGATGATGGTAATGGGAGGAGTCGGCAGCGAGCTATCAAGGTGATCGCCTAGACCATATCCATCGAGAAGAGCATGGATTTGTATGCTCCAAACAAGATAGTTTGTGCTGTTAAGTTTGAGAACATTTGAAATGTTGATGTGTAGAAGAGATATTGTAGTAAGAGGAATTGAATCCGATGTCATCTCGGCCATGGAAGGGTTCGAGAAGGAGGGGGGCAGCGGCGGCGGTGGCTAATGTGTTTGAGGTATATTTAGGTTTATTTTAGGATCAATGCTCTGATACCATATAAATGTTAAATGTCTTATGTTTATTGATATGAAAATTACAATATATATAGATATACATAAGGTAATTAGGGTATATACAAAGACATAATAGTCCCTAGGATATAAGCATAATTATCCTTGATAGATTAAAAAAGAACCGAATCATATGTCTCTATTACTTGAACATTCACTTCTCTTTAGTTATATTTTTCGTAATTAACAAAGCATAGAACCCTTTGAAAGCAAATTACAGAAAGAAAGAAGTTTTTATGTTTCAAAGTAATTTCATATATTGTTTCATCATAAAAATTGATATTGTTTTAATACATATATATATATATATATAATTCTTCTTCTTCTTCCTAATTAATTGCTGCTAAAGCTTGAAAACGATTCTTGAGAATCATTAGCCTAGTCTGAGCCCTTGTAGCAGTAGGACCACGATGAGGTTTTGCTGTTGCAGAGAGAAGACCATTGCTTTCATGGGAATTCTCTTTTGTCTTTGAACCTTCTTTTTCGGTCAGTGACTTTGATTGATCTGTTGTAAGTGAACCTTCGGTTTGCTTCAGAGTTTTTAATCCTTCTGAGAGCTTTGAACCTTCTGTTTGCTTCAGAGTCTTTGATCCTTCTGTTTGAACCTTCTGTTTGCTACAATGTCTTTGATAGAGAAGCCATATGATTTATATCCCCTCACAAACTTAGTGTGGGAGGAAGATCCACACCAAGTTTGAACCTCAAGTCACAGAATCTTGCGGAAGGGAGAGACTTGGTGAATATATCAGCAAGTTGAAGAGAAGTATGAAGGTGCTTAACCTCGATTTCTCCCACTGCAACTCGCTCTTTTATGTAGTGATAATCAGTCTGGAAATGCTTTGAACGAGCATGTAGAGTCGTGTTTGCAAATAGATAAATTGCAGAGAGATTGTCACAATAGATTTTTGCTGGTCCTGTCGGTGTGAGACCAATGTCAGAAAGAAGAAAGGTGAGCCAAGTGATTTCTTGAGCTGCAAATGATAACGTTTTGTACATTGCTTTTGTGGAAGAGCATGAGATCGTTGGATGCTTCTTGGCAGACCAAGATATGATATTGGAGCCAAGAAAGGTACAGAAACCACCTGTGGATTTGTGTGTTATGTGACTTCCAACCCAATCACTGTCACTGTAAGCAGAAGTTATGTATCAGTGTTGGAGGATAGAGTTAAACCCATTGTGATAGTGCTTTTCACATAACGCAGAATGCGTTCGAGAAGAGTAAAGTCAGCTTCTGAGGGAGAATGCATCTTCTGACAAACCAAGTTAACATCAAACTGAATATCTGGTCTAGTGAGAGTAAGGTACTGTAACTTACCAGCAAGACTTCAAAAATAAGTTGGATCTGTGAATGCAATATTCTGTTGTGGAACTCGATCAAGTTGCAGAGGTAATGGAGTTGGCATTGGCTGACACTCAGCCATACCTGCAGCAATAAGTAAGTCTGTGGCATACTTTTCTTGACTAAGAAAGAGCCCTTCATCAGAAAATGAGCTTGAATGCCGAGAAAGTAATGAAGTGAACCAAGATCCTTCATTTTGAATTCAATACCAAGACAGTCAATAAGGTGTTGAGTGAATTCTGGATTGTTGCCAGTGAGAATCATGTCATCAACATACAACAGTAGATAGATGATGTTGGAATTCTTGTAATAGACAAAGAGAGAAGGATCTGGATAGCTGCAAATAAACCCAATCTTTAATAGAAAGTTACTGAACTTATCAAACCAAGCGCAAGGAGCTTGTTTGAGGCCATAAAGAGCTTTATGAAGCTTGCATATATGATCTGATTTTTGAGAATTAACAAAACCTGGAGGCTGTGTCATGTAAACTGGCTCTGTAAGGTCGCCATGTAAGAAGGCATTTTGAACATCTAGCTGTCTAATATCCCATTTTCGTGTTGTTGCAACATGCAGAATGGTTCTGATAGTTGCAGTCTTTACTACTCAACTGTAAGTCTCTAAGTAGTCAATGCCTTCTTCCTGTAGGTAACCTTTAGCTACCAGTCGAGCCTTCAACTTGTCAAGAATCCCATCAGCATTTAACTTGGTGCGAAAAACCCATTTGCAACCAAGTACATTCAGCTTCTCATCAGGAGGCATGAGCGTAAAGGTTTTGCTATCATAAAGAGATCTCATTTTTGTGTTCCTTTCTCCAGTCCAGCCTTTGTCTTTGAGAGCTGATGTCACATTCTTGGGTTCAGGGTATGTAGATTTCACAGTATGAAGAGCATATCCTGGATTTGGTTTCACAACACCAACCTTTGCTCGAGTAGTCATAGGATGAGCATTGCTTTGCAGTAATGAGGAGGATGTAGCTTCAGAAGATAATATGTCTGTAGTGTGTGCTGACTCAAGCACAGAATCACTACAAAAGGAGGAAGACACAGATTCTGTTTCCACAGAGGAGGTGGAGACAGACAAGTCTTCTGGACTGAGAGATGAACTCAGATTTTCTTCATGTGATATGTTTACTAGTGTATTCTTTGATTTTGTAGTGAAAGACATTTCTTTTGCGATTTTGTAGTGAAAGACAGGAGCATCCAAACACCCTTAGTGTTGTATATAAAGGTATGCGATTGAATAATTCTTCATAAGGACTCTTTTTATCTCGTGTTACTAAAGAAGGCAGAATATTGCCTAGAAAGGTTGCTGTGAAGAAGGCCTTTGTCCACATAATTGATGGAACTTTGCTTCGAAACATCATGGAATCTCAAGTTCCGTGATGTGCTTATGTTTTCGTTCAACTAAGCCATTTTCTGCTGAGGTGTGTGAGGACTTGATATAAGCTTCTTAATTACACATAGAGATAAGTGAGAGATGAACTTCTTGTTTGTGAATTCACCACCTCCATCACATTGGAAATACTAAATTTTTGTAGATAACAGATTCTCAACCAGATTTTGAAACATCAAGAAGATTTCATAGAACTCAAATTTTAATTTAAGAGGATAAAACCAAGTGTATCTTGAGTAGTTGTCCATAAATATACCATAATACTTAAACCCTTTAGAGGAAACAACAGGAGCAGGACCACACAAATCACAATGTATCCTCTCAAGTGGTTTTGTTGACTGAAAATATGAAGGAGAAAACGACAATCTGCAAGATTTATCTAACTGACATGCTTCACATAAGTTTGGAGCAGTCTTATTTATGATAATGGCCTTAGAACGAGCTAGATGAAGAAGAATATCAGCATTAGGATGTCCCAGCCTTATATGCCATACTTTATTGCTAGCTGTTTGTTGTCTTGATGAGAAGAAAGAAAGAAACTGAGAATTTTCAAGAACATACAAGCCTTCATGCTTGTTTCCCTTTGTCAGAATCTGTTTGGTTCTTAGATCCTTCACATAAACACCAGTATCATCAAACTCAAAGGAACAAGGATAGTCACTTGTTAACTTAAACACAGACAGAAGATTTTTTGCAATTTTAGGAACAACAAGAACATCTTCAAGAGGCAAACCAGTACCTTGAGGAGTTGACTGAGGAATAGAGCTGATGTGTGTTATAGGTAAGAAATCACCATGACAGAATCATTCCCTTCATAAGGCTGAGAATTTGAAACTTAATATGGATTTTTGGTGATGTGAGCAGTAGCCCCAGTATCAGGATACCATTCATTTCCCGTAGCTTCATGTTCAGCAAGTTTTATGGCTGCCAAGGCTTGATGAACATCATCACTCTGATAAGATGTATCAAAGCGCTTAAAGCATTTCAAGGCAACATGACCTAATTTTCCACATATTTGACAGGTTGGTCTTAAGGAAAAATCAGGAGCTTGAGAACTGGAGCCGGAACTTGGACCAGAAGCTCCTTGACCCTGCTGTTGAAAACCACGTCCTCTAGTAGAATATGATGATCCTCTTCCTCTTGTGTTGTTGTTCTGTCCTCTACCTCTGTTTGAATAGTTGTATTCAGTGTTGAAGGCCAAGTGAGGTGTCAAAGTAGGTGACTCGGTGTATGTCTGCAGTTTGTCTTCAAAGGTTGTAAGTTTGAAGGCTACAACTTCAAAGGTTGGTCCTGGGTATTGATCCAGAGAGTGCTAAATGATTGTAGAGACAGATTCATATTCCTTCCCAAGACCATGTAACATACCACATATTTTTTCCTGATCTGAGAGAGGAAAGCCAATGGAGTCAAGTTGATCACATATCAGCTTAATATCAGACAGATAGGTTTCCATTGTTTTCCTTGCTTTAACACAGCTTTGTAATTTTTTCTGAAGAGAGAATTTCCTTGAGGCAGAGACTCTATTGAAGCAAGAAAACAGAGAAAGCCAGACTTCAATACACTACTCGTAGATATTCTTGAGAGAGAGATCCCAGCAGCCAAGCAATGATGAGTTGATCGTTTCTAACCCATTTGGTGAACTCTGGGTTTGGTGCTTCAACAGTAGCAGTCCCAGTACTTGTTGTAATCGTAGTAGGAGGACGAGGAGTAGATCCTGTAACGTGTCCCAACAACATTTGGGTTGAGAGAAAGGATTCGACTTGAGTTTTCCATAGTAGATAGTTTGATGATGAAAGCTTTAGTGTAACAACTTGAGATATACTTAGTGGAGAAGGAATGAAAGCTTTGGTGGAGCCATCCATGGCTCTGATACCATGAAAGCAAATTACAGAGAGAAAGAAGTTTTTATGTTTCAAAGTAATTTCATATATTGTTTCATCATAAAAACTGATCCTGTTTTAATACATGTATATATATATATATATAATTCTTCTTCTTCTTCCTAATTAACTGCAGCTAAAGGTTGAAAACGATTCTTGAGAATCATTAGCCTACTCTGATCCCTTGTAGCAGTATGACCATGATGAGTTTTTGCTTTTGTAGAGAGAAGACCATCGCTTTCATGAGATTTCTCTTTTGTCTTTCAACCTTCTTTTTCGGTCAGAGACTTTGATTGCTCTGTTGTAAGTGAACCTTCGGTTTGCTTCAGAGTTTTTGATCCTTCTGAGAAGTTTGAACCTTATGTTTGTTTCAGAGTCTTTGATACTTCTGTTTGCTTTGAACCTTTTGTTTGCTGCAGTGTCTTTGATAGAGAAGCTATATGATTTATACCTTTTTTAGCGAGTCATTGTAGAAAGTTTTGTTAACGTATTAAAATGCTTTTACATGGTTACACTAAGTATATGATGGAGTCTCGGGTATAGAATTTCAAACACCTGGATCATAACTATACCTAAGTGTGGATTGAATTCTCTTCTGATTGCGATGAAAATTCGGTAAGAGTCATTGACGAACGACGGTATTGGAGGGATTTTAAGAACATCAAAACTTTCGTCCATCATCTCAATAACTATATTCATAGTTGGACAATTTGATGGACATGGCTGACTACACCATATACCCACTAATGTCATCTTCTTTGAAATCTCGTCCTTCTCTCTTGTTATTTCATCCCCATATCTCGATGTATGCTCTCAATTTTTAAGATCCCTATAGATCCAATCTGGAAAATAGGCTGAACTTCAGTTTGAAATGGTGGTTTCTTTGTTCTTCGCTCCAATCATCTCGAGGACCAACATTCCATAACTATAAACATCTGACTTGTGAGAAACTCTTCCCTACACTCTTGAAAACTCTGGTGGTAATAACAAATTGTTCCTCTTATCTCTAACAGTGACAAGATGCTTTCTCTTTTCTCGCACAGCCTTGCGAGGCCAAAGTCTGAGACTTTAGGGCAGAGATTATCATCTAACAACACGTTTTGAGGTTTGATGTCAAAATGTACAATCTTTGTTTTGCAGCCATGGTGCAAGTACTCAAGTCCTCGAGTAACACCTTGCACGATTCCATATAGTGTACCAACATCCATATTCAATGAATTCTTGTCAGATATGAACTGGTCCAAAGCCCCATTTTCGAAAAAACTCATATACAATTGCACTTTTAGAACCGTCATAGCAAAATCCAAGTAAAGAAGCAATGTTAACATGGGATGTTCGGCTCATGCTTGCTAGTTCGCTGATGAAATGTTCACCATTGCTCTTCAAGTCTCTCAGGATTTTAACTGCAACCTTAGGTTCATCACAGAGGTTTCCTACATAGATATTTCCAAATACTCATTTCCCAACTGTATGTGAAAAATGATTTTGTAGTTTTCTTCACCTCTTCAGAACCGTACTGTTTGTAGTCGCGAATAAGAAAAGTTATTGCTGACATAAATTTATGGTGTGGACAAGTGAAAAGATATATAAATGTGTATTGTTGTTACGTAAGAAATAGCGTTTTTGGAATGGGTTTGTGTTGAGAAGATAAGTTATGAAGCATAGAGCACATAGAAAAAGAAACTTGAACGAGCTAGTTCAAC
Organism: Lepidium sativum; assembly: GCA_023374145.1. Taxonomy (NCBI): domain Eukaryota; kingdom Viridiplantae; phylum Streptophyta; class Magnoliopsida; order Brassicales; family Brassicaceae; genus Lepidium; species Lepidium sativum. The sequence continues at coordinate 41,954 of JAKUCM010004098.1, forward strand.
TGGTAATACTTTTCCCACAAGGTGAAAGATGCAAGGTTCAAATCTTAGCTTGTGTAGGAAGAAGTTACAAGGGTCTCTCTAAAGAGGTGGTATAGTCAAAGACTGGTTTCGTTTAGGTAGATTAGGACCGAAGGCCTGAACCTCCTGGTTATAACCAAAAAAAAGTCAATAGTGAAAGAAATCAACATATTAAATCAATCGGACAACTTAACCATATGTCATGATTAATTGACTCTAGAGAAGACTTCCCTTCTCTTCTCTACTTTTGTCAAAACATGGAAGCTTTTTCATATTAAATGGAACGTATGTTACCAATGTCTAAGCTCCAACGAATGATACTCGCTATGGCCACGGAACAGATTCCCAATCAATTCCAAAGAGTATTTGACTTTTCAATATGTTAATGAATCTGCATGGAGAATAACATTTTCGTAAATTGAAGAAATATAATGAAAATTTTTAAACAGTTATGCATCACATATAATAATATCTACTTTGTTAATTTTTTAGATTTTAACAAACATAATTCTCTCTGCAATAAAATTCTATTGATGTTTACATACTTAATATGAAGGAGTCCCGGAAATAAATTTCCGACTTGTGGATCATAACAATACCTCACTATAGTTTGAATCCTCTTCTTCTGAAAGCGTAGAAGATTCCGGAAGAGGCATTGGAGTAATATGAAATGAAGACTTAGGAGGGACATCAAGAACATCTAAACTTCCTTCCATCATCTCAACAACCTTGTTAATAGGTGGGCGATTTGATGGACATGGCTGAATACACCATAGGCCCACCAGTATCATCTTCTTTGCAATTTCTTTCTCCTCAGATGTTATTTCCTCACCATACTTCGATGTATACTCTCCATTTTCAAGATCCTTATAGATCCAATCTGGAAAGTAACCTGAGCTTGAGTTAGAAGAGGTATCTTCTTTGTTCTTCTCTCCAATCATCTCAAGGACCAACATTCCATAGCTATATACATCTGATTTGTGGGAGACTCTGCCGTACATTCTTGAAAACAGCTCTGGTGCGATATATCCTATTGTTCCTCTTGCGTCTAACAATGATAAGATGCTTTCTCTTTTCTCGCATAGCCTAGCGAGGCCAAAGTCTGAGACTTTAGGGCAAAGATTGTCATCTAACAATACGTTTTGAGGTTTGATGTCAAAATGCACAATTCTTGTTTTGCAGCCATGATGCAAGTATTCAAGTCCCCGAGCAACACCTAAAGCGATTCCATATAGTGTACCAACATTCAGATTCAATGACTTCTTGCTTGATATGAACTTATCCAGAGACCCGTTTTCTAGAAACTCATATATAATTGCTCGTTTCGACCCTTCATAGCAGAAACCAATCAAAGAAACAATGTTAACATGCGATGTTTCGCTCATGCTTGCGACTTCGTTGACGAAGACATCACCACTGCTCTTAAAATTCTTCAAGATTTTCACAGCAACCTTACGACCATCACATAGCTTCCCTCCATAGACAGTTCCAAATCCACCTTTCCCAAGTGTATAAGAAAAATGATTTCGTCATTTTTTTCACTTCTGTATAACTGTACTGTTTTAGTTGTACTAACTCCTTAAGGTTTTGGTGTTTTGGGTGATATGAAGTTGCTCTGTTTTGGATAACGAAACAGATAAAACTTCCCATTATAAAAATAGTAAGAATGCATCCAAAGATACAAAAAGTAATTTTGATACCTAGTCACAAACAAACAAAAAACAAAAGCGTTGTAAGATTATGCTGGTTCTAAGATATGATCTACTGAAAGGAGAATATCAGATACCTACCTATTTTGGCTTTTTTGCCGAGACCTACATGAACAAACCATGAGAGAAATGTCAATACAAATTCATTCGATGAAAATTAATCTGTTAATCTACGTTAGGAAGCCACTATAATGTCTCAAATATATAATTAAAACTAGCTGAATTTATGCATACGCAACTTGCTGATAGTTCAGAAACTTACGACTAGTATTAGACAGAATCATTGGATTGCAACTGAACTCTAATGAAGAGCTTTCCTTGCAGCAGAACGGAGTTGCAACATTGTAGACGCAGAATCCATCAGCGGATTTACATTCTTGACATGGTCTTTCATCAATCCTCAGCTTCACCTCGAATCCTTCTTTAAAAAACACTTTCCAATTTGGTTACATTTAAAGCTTCCTCCTCTGGAGCATAACCTATGGGAACAGTGATGTTAAAACTCCCATTACAGTGTCTGTGATACGAATCATTCTGATACATTGAGCCAAGACCCATGTTTGGACATGTGAAATTCGTAGGATAGTAAAAACGACTGTTGCAGTGGAAGTAAGCAGAGAGGATCTTGTAGTCGGGTAAAAGCTGAAAGATTTCAGGAGTCAACGTTGCTCCGGTGAATGAAGCTGAGCAAAAGGGACCTGAAAAGCCTTCCCTTACTAATTTAAGAGTACTTGTTGTCATGTTCAGGTCAAGAACATGATACATTAGACCCGAGATGATCAGAGAAGTCGAATTTGATTGTCTATTGCACTGAAGCCCTAAAGATGGATGACCACAAGTTTGGGGCCGTGCGTCTCCCCAGAAAGGGAAACCGGTGGTGAAATTTCCACACTCAAACAAAGTATCGCATACCATATGTTCTTGTTTTCTTCGAGCACAAGAAACTTGGTGAAAATAGGACAATAAGAAGAGCAAGATCAGAACAGAACTGGGTTTTGAGAATAGGGAGAGTACTGGAGAGAACATAATTGATATCTGAATAGTTGTTTCTTTAACTGAGGTTAGTCTCTGTTGAGAATATAAGTTATGAAGCATAAAGCACATAATAAAAGTAAGTGAAAATATAGCGCGATCAAGTTTACTAGTGAAAGAAACTGATACAATGCCCCACCGAGAAACTTCCGCCTCAACTTCACAACGCCCCAACGAGAAACGTCTACTACACGGCCACTTTGTCAACCCTATAAGAGAATTT
>JAKUCM010004099.1:0-41246 GCA_023374145.1 Lepidium sativum
TAAGTTTTCTAGAACTTCCACATGCAACTTAACTAAACTGTCTGCAAAGAGTAATGAAATTTTAGTTTGCTTAAATTTGGAAAATCCTAAACGCTTTGCAACAGAGCACGACATCACGTTAACGCGGGATCCTAAATCACATAGATAACAAGGAAACATTAGTGGTCCCATTTGAACAAAGATAACAAACTTTAGTCTTTAGTAACCATTGATGTATTGCATTTTTGACATGTTCTAACTTATGTTTTTGTTGGTTTTTTGAGTCTTTTGTAGTCTTTTTCGAGTCTTTTTAGGTTAAAAAAGCTAGGATGAGATTTGGACACTCAATGCACGGAATGGCCAAATCCATTGATCCTCATGTACACCAATGGATCCTTTATCTGGAAAAAGATCATGATTTAAACATATCGATCAGATGCTCAACACGTCCGATCTTTCCATTAGGATAATCGATCCCCATTTTAGATTCATCGATCTCAACCAACAAAGAAAATATCGTTCGCCAAGAAGATCGAACACACCACCAAAGAAATATTGACCTACATACAAAGATGTGAAGGTAAAGTTTACGAGGTCTATTGATCCACATCTAGATCGATCAATCTTACCCGGTCCTTTGAGAAAACCACAAAGTTTCCTTATTTTGCCTGGTTTGATTCAAGTTGTACTAGATTTGATTTTTGGAGTCTAAAATTAGATGTTTAGCCTCTTTCTTAGAGACAACTTTTCATAATTTGTTCTAGCCATTTTATATTAATCTTGCAACATGTAGGGAGAAGATTTCATACTCTGCCACTTTTGGAGAAGATTTCTGAATCCTTTTCATTTTTATTGCAATTTTATGATGAGTTTATTTCAGTCTATTGTTTCATTATGAGTTTATTTCAAGAATAGTGATTTATATCATGCCTCTGATTTCCTGAAAATTACATGGAACTTAATGCTTTTATTTGTCTGAATTTACATCGTTTAATTGCTTTGTTTTGATTTGTTTTTTTTATTACAGTCACAACAAGTACTTTGTCTCTTCTTAGCTTAACTTCACTCTAGAGAATGATAGCATAACTCTTGGTTTTTGCGTTTTCGATCCCTTCTATACTACTATGTTTGTTTTGCACTTGCACTATATTTTAGGGTAAAAACTTAAGTGTATCAAATTTTTGGTGCTATTTTTGGGGACCAGTTGAGTTGTCTTTTGATTTAAGATTGAATTTTAATCTAAGATTTATTTTGCTTACATGTTTTGGTTTTTTTGGTTTATTTATGTATTTCAGGTTTATGAACAGAAGAAGTCAAGACTTAGGACATCTTCTGAACTTAGATAACAATTCTGTGATGAGGAATCCTAACTCTCTAGAGTTTTGAGATAACAAAGTTGGCCAACATGGTCAAAATTAGGGTGTTCATTAGAATAATTCTACGAGTGGGAATTTTGTACAAAAACAAAAGAACTCACAACAAAATGTTCAACCTCCAAAACGTCGTGTCATAGGCGACTTGAACATACCTCATCAATTCTACAAGAACCGGTTTGCCATCATTTCCCCTCCTATACGGACGCACGATTATGAAATTGAGCTTCAACTGATTGGGTTGATCAAGCAATATGTTTTTCATGGTCTACTAGTTGAGAACCAAATAGACCACATTGTGAACTATGAGAATATGTGTAGTAGAACGAGCTCAAATGGAGTCCATGGGGGAGTCTATCACATGCAAGTTCTTTCATCACTCTTTGGAAGATAAAACTCTTAGGTGGCTGAGATCCCTTCCTTCTGTATCTCTGATCACTTGGGAAGCTATTAGAGCTACAATTTTTGACCATGTCTACACTAATTCCAAGACCGTCGCGTTCAAAGATCATCGCTTTTCAGCAGCATATTGGTGAGTCCTTTTGCAATGCATGGGAGAGACTCATGAAATACCATTGAGAGTTTCCACACCATGGCTATACGAATGAGCAAATCCTGGATATTTTCAATGGTGGAGTCGAGTAAGAAGACAAGAAATCTCTCAATTATGTTAGCAATGAGGATTTGATGACAAAAGCTTTTATCCTCATTGAGATTTTGGCTGCAATTTCGAGTAACCATTGTCCACAGTATGATCGTTATGCACCTGTCAACATTCTTGAGACTACGAAGATAGATGAATGGAATGCAAAAATAGATATTTTGATTAAAGCTAGTCAAACCAACCATAGAGGTGTACATTAGTGTCATGATATGGGAGATGTTGTTTTTGTCCAAGAATGTTTAGAAGATTCTAATGAATAGATGGAGTCCAATTATGTCAGTGGTGAATTTTTTCACAAAATAGATGATTCATGCAAAATAGGAGATTCAATCCCTCTAATCTTTCTTACAAGAGCACAAACGTCAAGAATCCTCATAATTAGTTTTATCCAACACAAGGGGTAGTGAAGACTTCACAGTTTCAGGCCTAGCTATTCATGTAGAATTCGAGATTTGTGCATAATCAAGGACATAAGAGCTATAGTCATAATTTTTAGGAAAAGAAGTTTGTGCAAAATTCAGGCCCAAACAACTTTTAGTCGCCTTTCAAACTATTTTTGCAGCAAGCTCAGCCTTAGTACCATGCACCTGCTAGTTCCTTAAACAACTTACATGATGATCTTAAGGCTCTTATGTATCAACTTCTTTAGAATCAACAAAAGACCTTAGTGGAGATCAATGCAAAAGTCGATAACATATACAACGATCTTAATACCAAGTATGAGGCAATATGCCCACATGTAGAGAAATTGGACACTCTTGTTGCTTAGACTGTCAAGACAATTCAGAGGCCTCAAGAAGAATTAACAGGAAAGTGTGAAACGATCTTTAGGTAGTGTAGTGCCATCACAGTCAGGAGTAGTAGGGAACTTGAGCCTATTGCAAACAACCGTGCAACTGATAACGTGGTCATTTGATTTTCTTAAAAATAATTACGCTATAACTGAGGGTAGCGATGAGGCCATACTGTAAACAATTCAGAAGGCACCACTACTCATTGAGAGAGTATATGTGCCTAAGGTGATGTAACTTTTTCTAGCGAAGAAGTCTTGAAAATACTTAGACGCGGCAAAGTGCACAGATATGCTTGCCAATTTGAAAGTGAAGTTACCTTTTGTTGATTAAATTCATATGATCCCTTCCCTGAAAATAATGTTGTATATGGTTGGTGACAAACATTCTCACTAGAAAGGACATGTTCGTGATGCTTACCTAAGAATACAATTCCATACTTCAGGATTCACGGAAATTTGTCCTCTTTGTATAAATTATATCATTGACATTTGTGTGGTCTTTGTGTGATTTAGGGTCCAGTCTAAATCTGATGTCATTCTTTGTTGTAAAGCGATTGTGATTCACTAAATTTAAGCAAACAAACATTTCATTGATATTTACAGCCCATTCAGTTATGCTTCAGGTCGAAGTTCTAGAGAACTTACATGTGAAGATTGGCAGTTCGTATGAACCAGCTGATTTCGTCGTTCTTTAGTTAGATCAGGAACCCAAGGACCCACTTATTTTGGGGTGAGTATTCCTGAAAATTGTTGGGGCCATCATTGATGTCAATAATAGTCGGACAAATCTCCACCTGGGAGACATTATCATGCAGGTCGAGATGGAGAAAATAATGAAGAGACATATGCAAATGTGATGTTATTCATGGTAGACGATTCAACAAAGTTAGATGACAAGGTGATAGAAGAAATTCTTTCAGAGGATCCTCAGAACACTGTTTTGACTACGGCTGAGAGTGAGCATTGTTTCCTTGATATGGGTGCAAATGGGTGTACGAAGATGTTGGATTCATGTAAGAGCAAAGCAAATATAATTACTTTCATCTCTTTGGATATGCATGAGTCAAGATCTTATGTACAACTAGACGATCCTCAGAGTGAGCTGAAGGCTTTAAAGGTATAATTAAAAACGCTCCCAACATGGCTAAGGTAAGCGTTTCTAGGACCAAATTCCACATATATTGTGATCATCGTTGCTGGTTTGCATAATGTTGAGAGGATTTGTTTTTATTTGAACTTCACAAGTATTGTAAGGCCTTAAATTATTCTCTTGATGGTATTATTGGAACCTATCATGATCTTTGCATGCATATGATACATTTGGAGGATGAATCGATGACTTCAATATAACATTAGGGACAATTAAATCCGAATCTAAAAGATGTTGTTATGAAAGAGATAATGAAACTCCTAGAGGTCATAATCAAATATGCTACTTCGAATAGTAATTGGGTTAGTCCTATAAATGTAGTTTCTAAAAAAAGTGGTGTGACTGTAGTTCAAAATATAAATAGTTAATTGATACCTACTAGAATTGTCACAAGGCATAAAATACTCATCGATTTTAGGAGATTAAACTCTGCTACTAGAAAGGATTATTTTCCCTTGCCATTTATTGACTAAATGCTTTAGAGATTAGCTAACCATGCTTACTATTGTTTCCTAGATGGTTATTAAGAATTCTTTCAGATTCAAATCCACCATAATGATCACAAGAAGACCACTTTCACATGCCCTTATGGCACTTTTGCTTAACACAACATGCCATTTGGACTATGTAACACCCTCTCAACTTTTCAGCACTGCATGATGTCCATTTTCACTGATATGATTCAAGACATATTGAAAAATTCCATGAATGATTATTTTGTCTATCACTCTTCTTTACTTGCATGTCTTTCTCATTTGTGAAGGGTACTCAATCGCTTTGAGGAGAAGCATCTTGTGCTGAACTTGCAAAAATGCCATTTCATGATCAGTGATGGGATAATTTTGGGTCGCAAGATTTTGCAGCATGGGATTGAGGTTGATAGGGCCAAGATCGAAGTGAGGACTAGTCTACAACCATCAAACTGAGCTTCCTAGGACATGCTGGTTTTTACATGATATTTATCAAGGACTCCTCAAAGATAGCGAGACTATTGACGCAATTGTTTAAATTTGATAGTGCATGTCTTGAAGTTTTCCTCACGATCAAAGGAGATCTTGTGAGTGCAGTAATCATACAACCATCAGAGTGTGTGCTGTTTTGGGACATCGTTAAGTGAAGAAGTTACATGTCATTTACTATATGAGTATGACATTGGATGATGCATAATGCAAGTGCTACCACTGAGAAACTTCTTGCAATTGTGTTTGCCTTTGAGAACTTCAAGTCATATATGATGGGTTTGAAAGTGATTGTGCATACTAATTTTGCTGCTTTGAGATATCGCCTCTTGAAGAATGACGTAAAACTAAGGCTCCTTAGATGGATTCTCATGCTAGAAGACTTCGACTTTGAGATCAAGTCAACACGTCAGAATGGCTTGAAAGGCTGGAAGAGCAAAGAGTATATACCAAGCAGTGATGGATGAGCGGCTTCGTAGGCTTAAGGAAGCCATGTCACAGCGTAACTTTATCAATGAACGCCTCGTTAAGCTGATAGATTCAAGACCAGCAGAGGTGGTGATGACATTGGAAGAGCCTCAGAAGTCTCCTATGAATGAAAGTGAGACTCCTGGAAGTGAACCCTCAGGTTCTCAAAAAATGGTACGTAAAAGTGTACTTGATTATGAGAGAGACTAAGTTTCGAGGACGCAATTATGTATGTATAATATACAAAATAATCAAGAACCACACCATGTTCTTTGTAAACTTTGTGGCAGAGTTTGGTTGATTTTGTTGATGTATATTATACATAATAATCAAGAACCACACCATGTTCTTACTATGTATATGAGCGCTAAAAGATATTAACAATGTAACTATGTAAGAGCTAACAGAGTTGTATTAACTCTATCACGTTTTCTTTCCAGAATGAAAGGATATGTAACAAGCAGCAACCCTCACAACCTTCCCCAGCATATGAGAATGTACACGTACGTTAGATATGACTATTAATTTGATTAACAAATGTATGGTTTAGCTTGGCTGACTTTGGCTAATACTTTATTAGCTAGGTTGACTTTGACTGAATTTGGCTAGTGTTATATTAGCTTGGCTGACTTGGCTACTGTTTTACAACGGGTGGATTAAGCTTGGGTGACGTTGGCTGACTTTGGCCGACTTTGGCTTACGTTGGCTGAGAGTGGCTAATGTTTTATAACTTGTACTTTAGGCTGGCTGACTTTGGCTGATATTATTGAATGTGTAGTTAAACATCTTCTGTTTTGTAGGAGAAACATAATTCTGCGGAGAAGAAATCCTCACACACTCTTTCCCCAGCCTTACGGCTTCCTCACAATCAAAAAGTTGTTTTATTGTTCTTAAATTTTTTGTAGTACTTTGGTAGTCTTAAATTGTGATATCCTTACATTGATTCCCTTTTGTTTGTAGAAGGAATGGATGTTTGAGGAGCAGGAAATGCCAGACCATTTGTCTCTAGCATTGAAAATTGTAAGAAACCTTGAGGTTAGTAGTCAATTGCAAACTTCGCAAACTCCTACTTTGGATTTGGGGACAACGCAAGAGAAGACAACGCAAGGTGAAGACGAATGTCAAATTCTCAACAAAGCAATCGCTCAAGGCAAGGATTTGATATATGTGGAGGATGTTCTGCTCAGGGGATTAAAACAACGTACTCTCGCTGTGAACCAGGTAGTTTGTATGACTTTGCTTGACCTTGGTTAACCATGGTTAACCTTGGTTGATCTTGGTTGACCTTGGCTGACGTTGGCTGAATCCGGTTGCTATTTAACTTTGGTTTTGTGTTAAATTCAGAAATCACAATTCGAAGGAAGCTCTGTAGTTAGACGCCTCATGCACGACATAGCGCCTACCTCATACGATCCATTTGGACAAGTAGATAAGTCCAAATTGAAGTGGCTGCATAATATAGTCAGATTTGAATTTTAAGTCCCTTATATGACTCTTTTATTGTACAATTTTTGTGTTTGGTGTTTGCTTACCACCGACACTTATAGGAATAACTCGGTGGATGACATCAGTCTTTAGATGAGTTCCATTGCCAGTTGTTGATGCCTAGACCTATGTGGCCGCAAGACTACTACGGATGGTTAACGGATTTGGTAAGTTCATTAGTTACATTAGGCTGACTTTGGCTAACTTTGGCGGAGTTTGAGTGATCTTGGCTGATCATGGCTGATATTGTTTTCTTATGTTTTTCTGCAAGCAAGTTGTACTCCAAGATGATACCCTATCTGCAGAGGTCCATGTTAGCTCATGAGTTACGGAAAGGGACCAAGGGGACGACTTTCACTGTTACCAGGGTGAAGGGAACCCTGGTCACTAAACAATCGGGCAATTGTGGGATTTACACACTCAAGTTTATTGAGTGCTTATCTCTTGGACAAAGCTTTAGGGGATTAGATGATAAGTTTGTCCCTTTTCTCCGCCTGAAATTTGCCCTTGCGGTCATCAATGAGCTCCCACTTCCATAGACGATTTCATGCACAGATCTTTATCCGCGGTTTAAAAATGTTGATAAGCAAGTACTCATTACCGCGTCACAATGTATGTTTTGTAGTGGAAGTAATTATGTGGGTATATGGCTTTAATTAATTATATATATATGTGTACATTTAATTAAGAATTAACTTTGTATATGGCTGTGTATATGACTTTAATTAATTTTGTAATTAATTGTGTATATGGCTAATTAGGATTTCCTTTAATTAACAATTTTCATTGTATTACAATTAATTAACTTTGTGTATGACTTCACTAATGTATTAATTTTGCTTCAGTTAACTTTGTATGCAGTTTGGTCAATGTAAGCTCAACCAATATCCGCAAAACTCTGCCACATTATGGTGGATATTGGCTGAGCTTCGAAAGGTCTATAAGAAGATCAGCTAAGATATGCCACACATTTGCGGACATTGGCTGGCTTCCGCATTTTCAGCCAAGATCAGCCAAACTCTGCCACACTGTGGCGGAGTTTGGTTGACTATGGTTGTGCTTACACGCATCCAATTTTGATGTTAGTTTAGCTTAATTCGACATGGCAAATATTACTCTACAATCAACTCTAAAATGTTTATTTAAGAAATAATAATGTTATTTTAATTTAATGTCAATAATATAGTTTAGTGAAGCTTGGTAGACTTTCAAGATTAGACGTCTCCTCTACATGTCCAAACGTTGTGTCTCACACCGTTACATCGTGAACAAGTAGTCATTTTCCTTGCGCGTTTTGCCTCTAATGAGCACTCAAACTAACCTTTCATCTGCGAATTCTTTGGCCGACCGGGTTGGGTACGTACAATAGGAGGTAAACAAAGTTTAGCTGACACCTCTTCGGGTATTGGAAGTGTTGCATCTCTTGGCATCACACATTTAGCATATGCATGGTACAAGTAACTCGTATAATAGTAAGGATATGTGAGGTCGATCATCGAACGCTGCCATGCTTCTCCTACGGCTAAGGCATATCCACAAGGTATTTTATCCACGTCAAACATTTTGTAAGAGCATGTTTTCTCCATTAAATTTACCACATGTGATGAGGCCGAACATTTGACAACAATTTGATGCTCGTCAATGTTTTGCACATTGTATTATGTATCTTCGATGATACGACATCGAAGTGAGCTCATTTCAATGTCTAAGTACTCATTATTAAATATCGAGTCTTTTCTTTTCTTGTGAGGAAGAGTCTATCTACCATCTTTTTTGCACTTCCTTTGAACACTTATGAAGTCTTCATCACCGGAGCTTGCACCATCTACATCGTCACAGTAGTCGAATTTCATTTCTGCTTCTTCATTGTTGTCAAAGTGTTTTCTCTCTTCTGGTTTGAGAGTATGCCTAGCTCTACCAAACGATGAATCAAATCGTTCACTTTGTTCCACCCGAACATGAGGTCTCCTTGAAATCTCCACACAAAGACGAATTGATTCCGAAATGGTTGCACATACCCACGCAATTGCCTCTCGTTGGTTACGAATATAGGAGGTGTATCTTGTGGTAGTGCGTGCATGAGTTCTTTTGATATGTAACTTAGTTTTACCCTGAAGATCTGTTGATTTATATCGAAATCTTCATGAACCATCCTCACAAACTCATCATAACGCATTTCTTCGCTCAATTCAATGATTTTACAACCATGAGAAGTACCTACTACAAAGAACCAAAGATTTTGGTCAAATTTTCAACTCCCGAAAACTAAAATAATTTGATCCATAAGCTCAAAAGCAGGAAAATAAGCCCAAAAGATAAGATAAGGAATCAGGCAGAGCAACAATGGTCATATATGTAGAGCTAACAAAGAGGTAAGAGGTAAGTGATGCAATAATTAAGGGATAAATTTGTCATTCTATACAAACTAGGTTAAATGAATCATGGCAAAACCAAGATCCGTCAAACTCTGCCACAGTTTGGTGGATCTTGGTTGAGCTCCGTAAAGTCTACTCGAACAAGGCTGAGAAACAAGCCAGCCAAGATCCGCCAAACTATGACAGATCTTGGCTAAGCTTTGTAATGTCTGCTTGAAGAAAGATGAGAAACTAGCTCAGCCAAGATCCTCCAAACTATTGCAGATCTTGGCTGAGCTTCGTAAGAAGACAACTCATCCAAGATCTACCACAATTTGGCGGATCTTGGCTGAGCTTCGTAAGAGAATAAAGGATCCACCAAAGTCAACCACACTGTGGCGGATCTTGGGTGAGCTTTATAAGAAGAAAGCTTAGACAATCTCCGCCCATAGTGTGGCAGACTTTGGCGGACCTTTCTTCACTTACGAAGCTCAGACAATATCTGCCACAGTTTGGCGGATCTTGGCTGAGCTTCGTAAGTGAAGAAAGGTCTGCCAAAGTATGCCACACTGTGGGCGGAGATTGGTTATCTTTGGTTGTGCTTACATGGCGCGGTTGGCACGCCCTTATGTGGCAGGATTCATTAGTGACATTTTTGTTATTACGTTTTTGTTTATACATCAGAAAATAGTATAATGACAATTTAAAAAATAAAAAAGAGTATTTGAGTAATGATGGATAATTCTAGAGGATTTAAGTTATTACTCTAGTATTTGAGTAAATCATCCTTATTTTAATAAGGATTTTTATGATAAGGTATTTTTATATATATATTTTTCGTATATAATCTTTGGATTGTCATGTTGTTGCGATTTTTTTTAATGATATTGCAATTTTCGAATTTTTTAAATATAATAACAACATTTCCATGGGCAAATAATATTTACCATAATTTATTATTTTAAAACTCTAATTATTGATATACGTAATTAACATCGACCATTAATGGGTTTTAGATAAGTAAGATGAAATCAATTTATTTAAAATTGTAAATGAAACAAAATTACATAATCAAAGAATAAGTAAAAAAAAAAAAAAAAATCGGACAAAGACAATAAGAACAAACAAAAAAACAAATCAGATCCACAATAAAAATCCATTCCTATATATGTATGTCCATGAGATGCTTAAATTCGTAATCCTATAAAAACTTCATAAACCCCATATTATTTCTTTTATCTTCATCACCTAAATCTTTGAATCTTCATCCAGACAGAAACAATCTTCTTTGACATATGGAAGATGAAGGTCATCTTGGACACTTGTAAGACATGCATTTCGATAAGCTTTATGTATAAACCGAAACACCATAAACTCTAATGCATTCCATAGAGTTCCTACATATTGTATTGACAACAAATTATAGTTTTCCTTCACAATTATGGTTTCTCTTCATTCAATCATCAAATGCAGTAAGAGGTCGGAGTAGCCTACTAATCCTAACATTCTAGCGGTGAGTTTATCTCGTTGGTAAGATGTTTAGGTTGGTAGACTATCCGACCTCTTATAAGATTAATTGGTTATGCATATAAATTTAATTCTAGTTAATTTTGATTCAGATGTTGGGCCCATTTAAACAATATGTTGAAAACAATATTCAGAATATCTAGTCAGATCTAAAACTCAAATTAATGTAGATTTTTAAAAAAGAAATCCACGTTATAACCTCCTAGTATAATCATAATTAGTTTTAAAATTTATACATAATATGTTTTAAGTTTCATCAACTTTAATTCACTACACGAAAACATATGTTAAACAATGCCCATTTACGACGTTTGAAGACGCCGTAAATGAGATACGTTTTACCAACTTTTTTACAACGTAATTGTATTTCTTCGTAAAGGAGTCGTAAATTGACAACGAAAAATTATGTTGTAAGGTCGTTGGTCCTTTACGACGAATTGACAACTCCTTACCATGTACAACCCAATTTGTTGTAAAATAGTCTCCAACTTGCAAAATATTTACGACGATTATTGTTTACAACGACTTAAAAATGAATTTAGAAATTCGGTAAACATATTTTTCGTGATACATAATTGGTTATTAAATAATCTAACATACATTGTAAAAATGTATTAAAATATTAGATCTCGTTGTAAAAACATCTCAAATTTGCAAGTGTTTTAGGACGAAATCTATTACAACGATTTGAAAGACGAAATTTTAAATTCGATATTTTAGGTTAGCTATATACATTTTAAATTACTTGTATTTGGTTCAGGTTGTAAAATCATTGTTAAATTTTTGCCTATATAAAGAGGAGGTCTCTTTCTTTTAACTTATAACACAACACACAAAAAAACATCTTTGCGAGAAAAAAACATTGGGGAGAAGAAAAAAAACCAAAAAATGTCTTTTGGTGGTGATATATACGAGCAACGTAAGTGGATGTATATGCATAGAGATGCTACTGGAATCGTGACACAGGAGTTTACGAACGGAGTAGAAATATTCATGCACCAAACAAGTCAAACTGAAATCACGCTTGAATCTGGTAAGATGTTTTGTCCTTGTCGGAAATGCAAAAATACAAAATTTGTCCAAGTAGAAACTGTTTTGAATTATCTATTAAATAAGGGGTTTACACCACATTATTACATTTGGTTTCACCATAGGGAAGGTAATAGTGGTGGTGGGGATGATGAAGCAAGTAATAGTAATTAAAATAATATTGAAATTAATATAGGTGAATCGAGTAATTTGCATGATCTTGGTTATCATAATGAGATTCATGGGGTTGTAGAGCATGATATGATGCATGAGATAGTCACAGTTGCATTTCAGGAAACAAATACTGAACATGTAGTATCTGAGGCACCTAATTTAGATGTAAAAAGGTTTAATGACATTTTTGATGCTGCAAACTAGCCTCTCGACGAGGGATGTAGAGAGGGGTCTATCTAAATTATCATTGGCAGCTAGGATGATGAACATATAAACAGAATGTAATTCATCTCAGTCATGCATGAATATGTGGACTGAATTTCTCAAAGAGTATTTGCCTGAAGACAATGTGTGTGTTGAATCATATTACGAGACGCAGAATTTGGTGTTTAATCTTGGTTTCCCTTGTGAAATGATTGATGTTTGTATAGACATCCCCCTAATCCCTTGTGGAACTTCCCAACGTGTTACAACGCCCCCTAATCCCTATATAAACATCACGAAAAATGCAAGTTCCTTGCTCATTTCTCAATTCTCCTTCTCTCTCTAAGGTAATTCTTCTCTACCTTCGCCCTAGTTTTTTTTTTACTTAGAAATTACTTATTTTTTAGAGATTTAGGATATATGGGATTTAGAATTATGTTTGAATTTAAAATTTATGGTGGAATTAAGATTTTATAATAAAATATATGTTATTATAAAATTGATAAATATTTTTAACTCCATTGTAGATAATTTATTTATAGCTCACTGTAAGCATACACATCATGTCGACTACTGTGACCTTGTTCAGGGTACTACTTTGTCGTCACTGTAAACATAAACCAACGAGTGACTGAAGATCAAGACAAGCGTGGTACAGATATGATCAATGAACTTCTACAATAAATATTTTGTAATTTTAATAATTTTATAAAAACATTTATAAATAAAATTTTATTAAAACAATTCAATTCCTAAAATTATTAAATTACAAAATTTATATAAATATTTTCATTCTAAAAAAATAAATAATACTTTGTCCCTATTTCGTTGGCAAAAATTCCTTAATTCGACGTAAATATATGTCTCTGATTAACTGTAAAAGATTTGTCCTTATTTTTTGTTAGCTGTTTACAGTCGTAAAATCGTTGTAAACACAACGATGTTGCTTTGTTGCAAAGTTTACAACCCGGTCACGTCGTTTTTGTTAACAACGATTTTATAATGCGTCCCATATTTTACAACGCAATTACAACGCCTCTTTTATGACGCACTAACATCGAAAATTGTGAGTTGTTAATTTTACAATGAATTCACAACAATTTATCTGTTACGACGATCAGGATACGACAAAATAGACTTCGTCTCTAATTCGTCGTAAAGGGAGTTAACAACGATATAGAGACGAAATTTAGAGTTGCAAACCGTATGTATTCATGTAGTGATTTATTTGCTCTTCTATTTGTCTTCATTCTTCCTCTTACTCCTCCCCGTACTTTTTCTCCTCTCAATTCTCATCATTCTTTTCTTCCCCTTTTTTCCATCAATATTCATCATCCTACTCCTCTCCTTCTTGTCTTTTATATTCTCATTCTTTTTCTTCTTCTCTGTTTCTTCATCTTTATATACCATATTGATAAATACTTTTCAGTGTTATGTATTGTATGTTTTATACTATATAGTAATTATATAGCATATAGTATAACAATTATGTAGAAATGAGACTTTCTCAAGCCTCTTGTTCTTCTTCCTCCTCGTATGGTTGTACAATAACTGAAAAAAGTTATGTACATTAGTACATAGCTCAATCTTTCCTGTACAAGAGAGAGTTTCTTTGCCTTATATCTCCTCTATGTAAGCCATCTCTTCATTTCTTTTAACTAATCAAATAATAATCAAATGATGTGTTAAAGATAGAGTAGTCGATAATTAGGAATTTTAGCCATTGACTTAATTTTCCTATTACTATTGCCATATTTTTTTTTTGTCAATATTAGCCACAACTGGCTAATATAAAACCACCATTATCGGTGTTTTTTAAGATGTTTTTTAATTATTTATAGAATTAAAAAAAAAATTAAATAAGAAACATAAGAAACGTTTCTTAAATCGGAGAAAGAAAACGAAAAACAGCTTCTCTACTTCATCATCTCCTCTCTTCGTGGTCCTGCTCAGTCTACAAAGGTAAAAATTCTCTTCACTGTCTATCTCCATCTTCGTGGCCATGTTGGCAGAAGACGCGTCTTCGGTAGAAGGAACCAGAAGCGAAGAAGAGATCAAATTCAATCCGATCAGAGATGGGTTGTTTCAGTTGCTTCCACGGAGCCCAGAAACAGCAACGTAAGGAAGAAGAGAGACAAGCCTCCGCCGAAGCTCGAGCCAGAGCCGCCGAAGCTGCTCAGCGAAGGTTTTCACCTATCTTCTCTTCTGATTTCTAATCGCCTCTATTGAAAAATGCAACCTTTTAGGATTGAGGAATGCAGGTGCTTCTGTCTCCTAAAATCGTCATGTGTTTATTTTTGCACAACTATTGATATTATTGTTCTTTGGCTTGACTTTCTGATTGCGATAAGTCCGTAATTATGTCTATTCTAAGTTGTTCCTCTTTTGCTCCTTTCCTTTTAAGGTTGTGCTGGCTGCTAATGAGCTTCCATCTATCAACGATGTAACTTATACCGAGCTTGCAGGGATCTTGTTAAAGGTGACGAGTAAAGTAATTCTGGTACTACAGTTGATTACAAATGAATGAAACTTGACCCTGACTAAGTCTTATTTTTCCAGCTGAAGGATGAAAATGGACAATTGACGGGTGTTGATACCTCGAATCTTCTGATTGCAAATTCAGGGAATGACTTCCCAGTATGGTATTCAAGAACTTTCAGAAGAATAATGGACTTCCAGTATCACCTAGTCTTGTTTATCCGTAATTATTTAAAATAATTATCTTCCTTCTATTATCGTTACAGGTTATTGATCTTGCAAGAGTGTCACAGGAGGTTGCATACCTTTCCACCGATGCAGACTTGGTCATCTTAGAAGGCATGGTAAGACCATCTAATCATGTGAAATTGGAGATATGTATTATATTGTCTTAGGTTCCAACAAACTGACTTCTTGACTGTCCTGGCCAGGGCCGTGGAATAGAGACAAACCTTTATGCTCAGTTCAAGTGTGATTCCCTCAAAATTGGGATGGTAATAACCTTATAGTTTCATGGTGTTGCATTGTAGGAAGAGTTATGGGTTTTGTGACTCTTGCTTATTACTCTAGTCTGCTCCTTTGGTATGCAGGTGAAGCATCCAGAAGTAGCTCAGTTTCTTGGAGGACGGCTGTATGATTGATTGTGTCATCAAATACAATGAAGTTCAGACTTAATTATATTTCATAAGCACATTCTTACTGAAACTGCCAATCAGTCTATTATATTGAAAATTGTTTGGCTTTGTAAGTTAGAGATCCATATCACTACTTCAACATTCTTTATAATAACAAGCAAAAGCACCAATCTTTCTTATTGGTCCTTATATAGTATTGGCAAGCTTCATATTTGAGAACCTGATTCTATTGAAAGAGGTAGCTCTACGGTCATGGTTTTCAGGTTTATTGAAGCTGGAGGAAGCATTTGGAGGACTCACCGTCAGAAAAAAAGGTAAGAGAACTCTCACCATATTATTTAAAATTGCACATTCATCAATACAATACTCTAAGCGAGTAAATTCGAGATACATTGAAAGTAAAAGGAAAAGGGATGTAGAAACAATGTTTATCACTTGGTCTTGGTAGGATATGAAGCCATCTTATTGATTCCACATATTCCCTCGGGTTTACCTGTGTTTCTCTTCATTCTAATAAAACCTTTCTCACCCCATCTTGGTCCCCAGGAGTTCTTGACAATAATATAATCAGACCCCCTTGACGAACCATATCCCACTGCTGCTACACCGTGGTCTAGGTCTGTTCCACATCGTCCATTAAACACTCCATGTACACAAAATAAGATCCTCAAATCGATTGTTGAGGTAATGCAAGATTGGATACATAGAAAATTGTTTAGATATTAGAATGCTCTGTTTATATACCCCTTTGTAGAACTGAAAGTCTCTTCCTGAAGCCTCAATAGCCACACTGACTGGCTGATGAGCCAAAGCCTTTACCAGGCTTTCGTCATCATTTTGCAGGGACATCTTCATAGCCGCTGATCGTCACACTTTCCATATCCTCCTGTGTAAGATTAATGGATGGGCTAAAGTCAAAGTCGAGATCGTCATCAAAAGAAGGTTGTTTGGTCAAGTGTTAGAAGAATTTAATTCTCTCTTTGTAACTGTGAAAATCTGTAAACTTATAATTAGGAGAAGTGTCACTTTGTTAGTCTTGTTTAAATTGTAGAGAAATCAATAAGATTGCGATTCGACCACTTGTGTTTTTAATACATGTAAACATTACCATACTTTAGGTCGGTTTGATAAAGATAAAATAAATTGAAGGCTTAGAGTGATCCTATAGCACCTCCAAAACAGAGAAAAAAAAATGCATATTGAAAGTAGAAGACAAACGACACATGTATACTCAGCATTATCTCAACGAATTCATAGAGCCGGAATCTTCTAGAAGTACAATGGTCGATTTCACATATTCTAATGATATGCCTTCAAATCTCGTCAATATGATGTCTACTAGAACTCGAATTCGGAATCGTACTACGCATGAACAATTGAAGAACGATTTGGTCGAGCATATATAGACTAAATTCTCTCCTAATCAAGATTAAATTGTTTGTGTTTTAGATTATTTATTTCATATAATAGTGTGTTTTGTAATTTTAAATTTGTAATACTAATTAAGTTATCTAATTTTTTTTACTTTTAATTTTTTTTTAAGAAACCCAACTAAGAAACTACCAATAATCACACTTAAAAACTCACAACACATATACATCTCTTATCTCACATTTTATCTAAAATATTAATTAAATAATACTATGAGACCCTAACAAAAGTTACTCTAACTAATCTTTACAAGTGATAGTGTATGTTTGTAGTACATTTATTAGATGTCATTTGATTAAAGTCATGTAAACTATATGTAATGGAAATTTGTCAAAAATAAATAGAATATTAAATGATAATATTTTATTATAAAAATTTTAAAAATAATAAAAAATATTATACATTATTTTATTACTAAATTTTTTATATAATTTTTTGTGTCAGAAATACACCTAACCATATTCTTTTAAAATAGCAAAAGTGGTTATTCTATCCTAGTATACTTTGTATAACCTATTTATTAAATTTCACGTAGGATAAACTGGGTCCACAGTTTAACCAGTTACCATTTGCCTCGTGTATAATCGTGCTTTGTACTTTTTGATACAATACGATCTATGATCTTTCGGCCTGTTAAAACCTATATAAAAGAATCTCTTCTCAATCGAAACAACTTTCCAAATTTTCAGTTCCGATCTGCCATTGACTACTTCTTTAAGAAGACGATCTTCAAGCTTCAGAACCCTTTTAATTATCAGGTTTGTTTTCCTTTCCCGTACGGTTTTTTTTTCAAGTTCTAGTAAACTTTTATAGTTCTTCTTTTTTTAGAAAACCAAAGAAGTATAATAGTCCCTAAGATTATGCCGATCATCTTTCTTTACTAACTTTCTCTGGATTTATTGACTAATGTCTAAATATTTGGATGATCGCCTTTGAACTTATATGTGGAGGAGATCTTATTCTTTTTGGTTTTGAATTTAAATTTGTCTGTTGGAATTGGACCATCTTATGGAATTCTGAAGTAGAAATAAAGTTTTCTATTTCCTTCTTTTGTGTTTGTTTTATGCCTGCAAGGTCTTCGATTATTTGCCTCAATGGATTAATCAAAAGCTTGTTAATTCTCTTATCACTAAGGAAGCTACCTAATGGAGATCATATTATATTGTTTTTTTCTCTTATAATTGACTTTTTACGACTTGTTGATTTTGTGGCAGTGGAGATATGAATGGAGGAGATGCTTCTAGCTTCGAACAATGTTACCGTTGTTACCCGTTCACATTCATTGACAAGGTTCCATCATTTTTTTAATATAATTTCTTTGATGCATCTATCTATCAAAGACTATATCGAAAGTGAAACCAAAAAACGTTTCTAATATCAGAAATTTTAATTGCAGGCACATCTTGAGAAGGGTGACAAAAGTAAGATATACGACTCTCTTCCTTAATATCTAGATTGTTTCTTTTCTGACATTCACTTTATATATGTGATCTCTGCAGTTATTATGCCTCATTCTGCTCTTGATCGTCTTGGTGGGTTCCTTTTACTATGATTTCTCTTTTTCTTTACTTGAATACCAACATAATCTCCGGTCTGTGAATCTATCTTCGCAGCTTCTTTGCATATTGAATACCCAATGCTCTTTCAACTGAGTAATGATTCTCTTGCTAAGACTACACATTGCGGTGTATTAGAATTCACGGCAGACGAAGGCCTAGCATACTTTCCATATTGGGTATACTTGTTATCATCTTTCTTTGCCAATTTTTCTCTTTCACTATTTTCTTATTCTGGTGTTCCTTGTTTTGTTGGCATTACTTATAGATGATGCAAAACATGTCTCTTCAAGAGGGAGATATTGTGCAAGTTAGAAATACCAGCTTGGTAAAAGGGACTTACGTCAAGCTGCAGCCTCACACCCAAGGTTTCTTGGACGTTTCCAACCCAAAAGCCATGTTTGTAGTTTCAAAACTGAATAGTTTTCTGTATTTTTAAAGTTATTGAATCTTCTTTTAACGAGTTCTTTGAATAATCTTATCTTTCTTCCATCTTGCAGCTTGGAGACTACGCTTAGGAGCTACTCTTGCTTAACCACTGGGGACACAATTATGGTTTCTTATAATAACAAGCAATACTATATCAATGTGGTTGAGGCAAAACCTTCTGCAGCTGTGAGTATTATTGAAACAGATTGTGAGGTTGATTTTACTCCTCCTCTTGATTACAAAGAACCTGAGACGCCACAAAAGCTGACTCCCTTAAAAAAGCGACCTCTTGAAGGTTTTCTATAAGTTCATTCGGATATACTCTGTTGAGCTCCTTTGTGACATAATAGCCTCTAAGTTGGACATGCGTTCTCTTTTTTGTTCCTTGTAGTTCATGAAGAAGAACCAGCAAGCAAAATTCCTAAATTCACGCCGTTCACTGGATCAGGCAATCGTTTAGATGGGAGAACGAAAGAAAAATTAATTGAAACGGAAGATAAAAAACAACAGGAAAAGCCCACCAACACAGAAAACAAGGAGAAGTTATCAGTTACTACACCACGGCAACGATCAGGAAAGGTCGTTTTTGGTTCAAACAGTAAACCAGTTCCAAAAGAAAATGTGAACGTATGTCTCTATTTTCTGGAAATTTCCGCTCATGTAATCCAATTTAGTCATCCAGTGAATGTAACTTACTGTATATATGGCTTTTAAATGTATGTAGGTTGAACCAAAGAACATCGAGCATGAAAGTTCAACAAACTCCGATGACGCTACGTTTCAAGTGTTCACAGGCAAGAAATACTCTCTCAAGGGTTGAAAACAGAATCTGAACATGTCCAAGATTCTGCTGAAGAATATTTATCTGTTAATGCATTCACGTACTCTCATCAAATTCTGGGAACAGCTTTAGATGGAACCTAAGAGTCAAAGACCCTTAGGATAACACTGATGTTTATGAAAGCTCGAATCTTAACTGAGATGTGGACAACATTCTAGCCTGTTAATATCTTCCAATCTTGATGTATTCTGAGACTGATGATGACAAAAATTCAGAAATTTCGACAGCATTGGAGTTTTCAGTTTCTTCAAAAAAAAATACAGGTTTTTTATATACACAGAACTCGCAATGCTAAGAAACATAATACAGTCAGAATAGAGAAACATTGTAACTTTAATAGTGTCTAGCGATCTTTTGTAGAATAATATTATGTTATATTATTACAATACGCACAAATTTTGTGAAAAAAAAAAAATCTTATCAGAAGCAATAATTCAGATTTAAGAAAATTAATTGCTGAAAAAGTCCCTCATCCACTAAAACCATTGAAGAACAAGAGAGTGCGTGGTTTGTTCTTTTCTATTGTTTTACTGCATTCATTATTAAATTTACAATTGTAACAGGGAAGTCTCTTACGTCGGAACAACCTGCGGTTCAAGCGGCGGAGGAGCCCCTTCATCAACCACAGGCTCGACCTTTGGCGTGGCGGCTGTGTCTTTCTCACTCTCCTCAAACCCAGACTTGAACCGGTCATAATTGTTTACCTCGGCTGCCTTATACGGACGTTCACCTAAAACTTTTTAAGAGATCATCTTGATGCAGAACCTCTTTCTCCAGCAAAAGCTCGGCGATCTGAGCCACTTTCTCTTTGTGTTCCTCGACCAGCTCCACGGGTTCGTTCATAAGCTTTGCTCACCCCAGTCTCTAACTTCCTCGTCAATGATAGCACCGGTTTTGTTGCTGTAAGGTTTAGAGAAGTCGTAACCATCGTCCCTTGGTGGAAACGAGAGCAGCCCAACTTTGTCACTGAAACCATATACAGCTACTTGCGCATAAGTCATCTTTGTCACCTTCTCCAGATCGTTCTGCGCACCTGTCGAGATCTTTCCTATCAATACCTGCGTTTAAAAGGACCCGGAAACTTCAATCAAATCGAACCATAGAAAGATTCCTAAAGTTTCGGAAACTGCAAAGTCTTGTCCCATTTTCCTTATTGTTAAGGTTCAAGACGAGAGAGGCACGGAATTCATTTATACCTGCTCAGCTGCACGGCCACCAAGGGTCATGCAAGTCATGTCGAAGAGTTGCTCTTTAGTCATGAGAAGGTTTTCATTTGGAACGTATTGAGCAAAACCCGAGCGCTGCTGTGCCTCGTGGCACAATAGTCACCTTCAGCAACGGCTCTGCATGTTCCAGAAACCCAACCTACAACTGCGTGCCCCAGATTCATGATATGCAACCGTACGTCGCTCCAACTTGCTTATCACCTGTTCATAAACTAAGATATTCAGATTTCTATTTCCAACAAAACAGCAGAGCAACCAATAAATATTGTCAAAAAAGGAGGATTCATTTTACCCTGTTTTTCTTCTCAAGCCCACCAATAACACGATCAATTGCAGATTCGAAATGGGCCATCGTAACAGTTGCTCCTCCTTGTCTAGCAGCAATAAGAGCTGCTTCGTTACAGACATTTGCAATGTCAGCTCCAGCAAACCCGGGTGTGAGAGCTGAAAGCCTTTGAGAGTAATATGATGGCTCGTGATCGAGTTTGATTTTCTTCAAGTATATCTGGAATATCTGATCACGACCTTTAATGTCAGGTTTATCAATGGTTATCTGGCGGTCGAAACGGCCAGGCCGTAACAAAGCTTTGTCCAAAATATCCGGTCTGTTGGTCCCAGCAAGAACTACAACTCCAGCGGTTGTACCAAAACCGTCCATTTCAACTAACAACTGATTCAAAGTGCTTTCACGCTCATCATTACCACCTATACCTCCACGTCCTCTTGCCCGACCCAATTGCATCAATCTCATCTATAAATATTATGCTAGGTGCAGATTGCCTAGCCTCTTGAAACAAATGTCTCACCCTAGACGGTCCAACACCAACAAACATCTCCATGAAATCTGAACCAGATATGGACAGAAATGGCACACCCGATTCTCCGCTGTCGCTTTTGCTAATAGGGTCTTACCAGTTCCAGGCGGACCAACTAAAAGTGCCCCTTTTGGAATTTTAGCACCCAAATCTTCATACTTCTTTGGGTTCTTAAGGAAATGTACAAACTCCATGATCTCTTGTTTA
This sequence comes from Lepidium sativum, assembly GCA_023374145.1. Taxonomy (NCBI): domain Eukaryota; kingdom Viridiplantae; phylum Streptophyta; class Magnoliopsida; order Brassicales; family Brassicaceae; genus Lepidium; species Lepidium sativum. The sequence goes on from JAKUCM010004099.1 coordinate 21,778, forward strand.
GCCTCCTCACATCCAGCAACATCCTTAAAATAAATCTGGCGGAGAAAACAAGAAACGTAAGGTACAGTTTGCAAATTCCGATAAGATTTAAAAAAGGCAAAACTCGAACTTTATTTTTGGAATTTTTATCCGCCCTTATTATTGTGGCTTTGCCTATATTGAAAATTCCACGGCCATTCTTCCCGCCAGTTCCTCCCACACCCAATCCACCTTGCATACGTCTCGCTCCGTAAATTAGAGTACCCAAGAGCAGTAAAGTGGGTGCAAACCTCATGATCTCTTGGTACCAGACCATTTCAGAGACGTATCTGACAGGAACAAACTCATGAGAATCAACGCCTAATGCCTCTTGAGCTTCTTCGAGTTTCTCCTCAAAAGAGTCAACACTACCGATATTGAAGTAGTACTTATACTGACCACTGGTACTGTTAGCAGGAATCCCGTTACCATTGCCTTGGACATCACCAGCTGTTTGTTGGATTTTTGGTGAGCTCCTCACATAGACTTTCGCTACTGATTTGTTTGAAACATCTATGTGGTCAACTAGACCAGGCTCAAGAAGCTTGTTTTTGAACTCCTGGAAACTAATCTGATAACAATAGGAAGTACAGGATATCAGGTAAAAACATAGAAGCATAGGCCAAATCCACAATTCCATAGACATAGCACAGAAAGCAAGACTATCACAACACTTGGTTTATATATATACTTGCCTGTTGTTGGTCTCCAGAGCCAAAGGAAAAAGAAGAAAAGAACATAGCAAGAGCAAGCAGAGGAATTAGCAGATTTTGGAATCGATTCATGAACATATCTCCCACATTCTCGTTTTCACTCTTGTCTGAACCCTCTGTATTGCAACACAAACAGATTTGATTATTAGAATCCTTCAGTAGCAACAAGACATCACAAAACAAGCGGACTACCTACAGAAGCTAGGATGTTTTAGAAATGACTCATGTTCTTTTTATTCCATCTACTTACATAAAAGAATCGACCATAAATTGTAGCAAGCTAGGTGATTTTCATTGATGAAACCAGACTGCGGTAAAGGGCATTAAAATGGCATAAGGGTAATTCAATCTTCCAAAACATCAGTAGATGGCTATGTTTCAGTGGAGTAACAAGACACGTCTAAGGCCATTTTAAACGCAACAAATGAATTACTAACACTCTAGTTAATCAACCAATTATTGAGTCAACTAAATACTTGACAAATTCAACAAAGCTTACAAACAAATTCAGTGATCAAATGACTTTCTTCTGAAAATATTGCTCATAAGTTGTATTAACCAAACCATTGCTCATAACTATAATGAAATAAGAGGGCATAATCTCTACAAAGCTCATAGCTTTTCCTAACCTTTTAAGCTCTCTCACAAAAAAGACTTCATCCTAATTTACACTAATCCGTAAAAGTAAAACACTCTTAGGACAAAACGAAAAAACAAAGTGAAAGAAACTGAAATTCGTAAATAATTTCCTAAATCAAAATACTGTAGAAATTTGTTCACCTTTAGATTCAGATTTCCGATCACTCTTGGGTTCTTGCTTTGTATCTTTAGGAAAATAGTTCTCATAATCTACACAAATCCAAATATATTGTCAACAAAAAAAACAATAATGAGAACCAAAATTCTCAAACTTTTACGGGATTTTTGTTGTTGTTGTTGCAAACATACTCTTCTTCTTAGGAGCTTCATCGGAGAAGAATCGACGAAGTCTTGGATTAGCGAAAACACCAGTCAAATCATTGTTGACTAAACCTCTCCGAGAAACTAAAGAAGCAAAGTGATGTCTTAGAAACCCTAATCCATTATTCACTTGATTGACCGATGCCGCTTCAAGAACCGGCGGAGCAAGTAGACTTGCCTTGTTTAGTATCGTCGATCTCACACCACCACCGTACAAAACTCCCTAATTTCATTCCCAAAGAAAAAGGATCAAAACAAAATCAGGAGAGAAACACACAAATTAACAGAGACGAATCTGAGAAGAAAAATTAACAATATAAAACTGACCCTTGAACGAGAGATGGAGCGACCAATCTTAGAGAAGAAGATCATTATCATATAGAGAATCACGAAGAACAAAAGTGAGTTCGCATAATAGGTTAAAAATGACGAATCTGAGGATCTAAAACGAGCTAAAGTGGAAAATGCAAACTTTTCAAATCGGGTCTGCGAAATACAATAAAATGAAAGTAGCTGACAAATAAACAAAATAGGGAGGAGTTAGGGTTTTGATTGGAAGAATCAAGAGCCCAGATTAAAAAGCTTTGGTTTTTAATTTTTTAATTAGAAGATTATCGAGAAAAGAGAAAGGTTATGAACTGCTTTGCAGACAAGACATCGTACGCAACTGTTTGGTCTGTGGATTATCTTCTTGAACTGGTTTGGTCTCACGAGTCCACTTGCGTTTACCGGTTTGGTCTCACGAGTCCACTTGCGTTTACCGGTTTTTGGTGTTTGAATCTTAAACCGATGTCGGTTCAGGGTTTATTTGATTAGAGTCTTAAATCTGATACCTGAGTGCAAGTCTGGCTTAGTTTAGTGGATATTGGGCCTTCGAAAACATAAAGGGCTTGTGTCCACTAAATTATTAAAATCATGTCAATTTACCAAATCATATTAAAACATATATCTATGCATTCTCATTTCCATTGTGGCTGGGGTTTTCTTGAAGCTCTTCGCTTCAACGCGAACCACCATCGAACTCGGTAACCATCAATTTGTGGAGTATAATATTGCACAAGAACACTTCTAACTATGGTCACATGTAGGTTTAGTTCATCCGTTTTGAAAACACATTAATCTAACGCCTTTTGACTTGTGACGAAAATTGAATGTGCGAGTCCGTAGACTTTCTTTTATCTATTACAGGTTTTTTATATGATGCAAAAAAAGATCAAATAGGAAGAAGATGTAACATCCGAATTTAAGAAATATGGTAGTGCACTTAGTTTAAAAAAATTGATTTGCTTACCTATATCATCAAAATGCATTTAGTTTTTCAATCAAATATTTTGAAAGATATTTTGTCCGAAATTCTGAATAAATTAGATCGTTAAATGAATTAAATTGGACCAAAGGCAAGTACGAAAAAATTCTCAGGAATCCTGTTTGATGTGGAGGGGCGGCTTTTTTGTTTCACGATAAAGACATGGACGATTATCCCTAACCTCGGTAATTTACGGATATAAGTCCCCTATTATAAGAGCTATAATTCAATTTGGAGAAAAAATTTCTCTCGTAAAATCATTCTTAATATAATTTTGTCTTACTACAATTTACAATCTCATTACGATAATCGAGGTTTTGGTTGTTTGATTGGACGAATCAATATTTGGATCAAACACTCTCTATTTCATGAATAATGTGATGCAACTTAGAAGCAAGCACAAACTTAATATAGAGATCATGGTACCGTTATATACATCGTTGCAATGTTTTTTTTGGCCATTTATTGGGCCGTTTGTTAGTTATATAGGCCTTATGTATCTAAACCTACTTATGCAATGTATAAATACTTGATGTACATGTTGTGAATCAACAACAATAATATTTATTCCCTAAAATCTATCATGGTATCAGAGCAAATCCTGAAACCCTAAATTTTTTCTCTTTCACGATTTCTTGTGCTCGTCTATATCGACGCTCGCCTTCGTTTCTTTTTCATTGGTTTTCAATCTTGTATCAATTGAAACATGACTTCTGCTAATACATCTGAAGGTGAGACGTTCTCTCACACCGATGATAACAATACATCGACGCCTTACACTCTCTTTTCATCTGATAACCCGGGTTTGGTTATCACCCATGTTCTCCTCAATGGAGACAACTACAATGAGTGGGCTTCCGAGATGTTGAATGCACTACGTGCAAAGAAGAAAAATGGTTCATTGATGGCTCCCTGAACAAACCGGCGGCTGGTTCTGCCTCTTACGAAGAATGGGTCTCCGTTAACTCTATGGTTGTCGGTTGGTTAGGTGTCACCATAGCTTCGCGTGTGAGATCTACTGTCTCGTTTATATCAGATGTTGCAAGCCTTTGGAACAATCTCAAGGAGAGATTTAATGTTGCTAATAAAGTACGTGTTCATCAACTATAGACACAAATTGCTACTTGTAAACAGGATGGACATACGGTACTTGAGTACTATGGGCGGTTATCCAACATGTGGGACGAGCTCTACACGTACAAACCTCTGCTTGGATGTGAATGTTCATAGTGTTCGTGTGCAATAGGAGAGAAGCTTTCTCGAGAACGCAGTGAAGAGAGTGTGAGTCAATTCGTAATGGGCTTTGATGAATCCAGATTCGGTAACATAGCCCAAACGATTGTTGATATGGGCCCAAGCCATGATCTTGCTCGAGCTTACGTTCGTATCATCCGCGAGGAGCAACAACTATACTCCAATAGGTATCGCGAGGTAAGTAGTGATGCGGTCGGTTTCATTGCTCGTCAACCCTCACCTTCCGACTCTTTGCGTCGTGACTCTAGTGGCCTGATCGGAGTGGTCTTTTATGCTCACATTGTGGAAAGAGTGGTCACGAAAAAGCCTTTTGCTGGAAGCTAATAGGGTACCCTGAATGGGTTACCGAGAGGAATTCGAGATCATCGTCTAGACCTGGCAGTCGTTCACGATCTCCAAATTCTGGTCGTGCACAAGCTCACGCAACAACGGGCAATTCTCCGTTTCCAGACTTCACTGCCGACCAATGGAAAGCCCTAGGAGATTTAGTGCAAGCAAAGTCACAAAATTCAGTTACCGATAAGCTCTCTAGTAAGAGGTTTGGTGATGTGATCATTGACACAGGTGCATCAAATCACATGACTGGAAATTTCTCTTTGTTAATTGACTTGGTTGATATCCCTCTGTGTTATATCGGCTTTGCCGATGGAAACAAAATTATCTCTAAGTGCATGGGGAATATGGTTTTAACGGACACGATTTCTTTGTGATAATCAAGCAGCCTAGTCAGAATCGCAATAACCAAGTAGACAAAGATCATAATTGGCATATGCGCTTAAGGAGATCTTATGGTTGCGTCAACTCCTTACCGATCCTGGTGTTCCCCAACTCCTTCCGGTCCGTTTGTTTGTGATAATCAAGCGGCCATTTATATCTACTCAAATCTGGTGTTTCATGAGCGTACTAAGCATATAGAGGTGAATTCTCATAAAGTTTGCGATGCTATTCTGGACAAGGTTATATCTACTGCGTATATTCGCACGGATGATCAGCTCGCTGACATCTTTACTAAGGCTCTAGGTTGTCAACAATTTGAACATCTAGTCTCCAAATTGAACATTACGGATCTTCATGCTCCAAGTTGAGAGGGATTATTGGGCCGTTTGTTAGTTATATAGGCCTTATATATCAAAACTTATTTATGCAATATATAAATACTTGATGTACATGTTGTGAATCAACAACAAGAATATATATTCCCTAAAATCTATCGCCATTGTATAATTATAAACACATCTACGTAACTAAAGATGACACACCGTATATTTTTTGGAAGACTCATATCTTATACGTCGATTCGATTGAAATTATAGATTACAAACTCAAAATTTCGGCTACTTCACGCATCTAATCCAAAAATATATTGATCACGTTCATCCTCACTGTCCCCTATTTTCTCTGTACACGTTTTAGACGTCTCGCATCAAATCTTCTTCTTTTCTAAAAACAAAAATAAATGACTGAGAGAGACGTATCAAAGAACAAATCATGTGAAAACTTAGAGGTTTAATTAAAGAGAGACAAGAGGGGACAAATTGAATAAGAAAGGGTTGGATCAAGTTAATTCTGTGTCCAACCAAACCCTCCGGACGGTTCAGAGACTTCTATAGTGGACCAATGTAAAATCCTTTTACTCTGAAACGAATCTCTGATTCTCTCTGACTTAGATAGAGACAAATCAAAGACAATGAACTAGATTCATTTCAATATTTTTGGTTTTTTTTATGGATTCAGAGTTCCACGTAAAAGTGTGTTAGATTGTATTTCTAATATTTCTGATGGATTTTCCACCATGGAAAAAATTACAGATGAGAAGCATTATTAACCTTCTATACTTTCTTATAAGCTTAGTTAAAAAAAAGTTGATTGGCTTTTTAGAACATTAAACTTGTTCTATCAATCAAGCCTTGAGTAATAAAAATGAAAATTTAGAATTGCAACTATGCATAGAATTTCGTGAAATTGTTAATTTACAAAAGAAAAGGGCCAAATTGTAGGCCAACTTTAAGAAAAAAAAATACATTTTCTACTGGTAGAGCAACTAAAGCATGAGAAAATGGATAAATAATTTAAATAAAATCCAAATAAAGAAGCCTTAGGCTCAAATTTGGGTCACTCTTATTGGTAAACCATTCTTGGGCACTGGGAAAGGACCATACTGTATACCTTCTTCACTTCCTAGCACTTCCCACCTGCAAATTAAAATCCAAACTTCATTAAATTAATATTCAACACCAGAAGATAATTCGTGAATATTATAGTAAGATTAAAATTATACAATTAAGAAAGAAACTTATGAGATTCACATCTTTTTGTGTTGGACCATATATATAAGGAGTGAGTACTAGCTTGACAGGTCGCCGATTCACATGTTCTGATAATTACTAATTGTTTGGGATCACTAAAAATAATTGTTATGAAGTGAATATTCGTAAGTATTCACGAATAGAAACAAAGTCCGAGATAAATTTTTATATTAGATCTAAATTACAGCTGGCGATCTCATTCCAAACTCTTTACTATCACAAATTATTTTTCCTCGTTATGGGTCCATATGACCCTTCATCATCACAAGTTCAGCTAAAGATCTTCAATAAAACACATCGTTACTATATCAATACAAAAGCCAAAACAACTTTTATGACATCATAAAGTAATGACGTCTTAGAATAATTCATCTTTCCTTTATTTTTATTTAGTTCATTTTTTTAGAAAAAATTATTTAATTTTAATTGATATTTTAAAATTTTAATGTAAAATTTAACATATTTTAGTGTTTTTGATGTTTGAAATCAAATATATTTTATTTAAAAAAATAAAATAATTAATATTTTTAATGTGTGTGAAAAAATTGAATTACCAACTAAAAAAAATAGGAAAAGTATTTGTTAAGGATTGATTGATTAAAGTTATAGTTTTGAGTATTTTTGTTATATGATTTCAGCTATAAGTTTTTTAGTTGTAAATTTTATTTTTTTGTAGATTTTTATATTTGTAAAATTGATAAATTTTGGTTCGAAATATTTGATTCTCCAAACCAAAAAATAAAAAAATAGTTTACTAAAACAACGATATACGAAAATAATTAAAAGCTTGATTAGTTTTTTTTTTTGTCAACAATGGGCCACAAATGACCGGTCCATTAGCCAAGTTCTTGCAAATGCAAGCGGGGGGACTCAATCCCAGGATGTGCAAGTGCGCATGCCTTTTGTGAACTTACCACCAGTCACTAGGCTAAATGCCATTTGCAAAACTTGATTAGTTTAATTTTACTTTTAATTTATTTTTGTGTTTCTGATTCTTTATGACTCTCTAGAATAATGAAAATTAATACAAATTAGATTCTAAATATAAGTTTTGGAAAAATAAAAACTATTAACGATAGTTATATATTAATGAATTTCATCAAGAATTTTAGACGATTTTTGACATTTTTTAGTTTTAATACTCTAATTAATCTAACTGTAAGAAAATCACAAAATACGCAACGAAACCACATTTAAAAAAAAAATTAAATATCTTTTTCCTAATGGAAAAGAAATATAAGAAATAAAAAAACCTGAAAGAAGTAGTGAGGTGGTGAAGGAGGACAAGCATCTCAAGTTTAGCCAACTCACTTCCTGGACATGAGTGCACTCCATTACCAAATGGCATATACGTGTTCGGTTTTGGTGCCACCTGTCCACATACATTACGTCATCTACATGCAATCTTATTCCTTCAATGTCCCCACTTACTTGACTAAATTAACCCTAGCTTTGGCTTTCACCTTAATCAAACCTTGTAGCTAAAATGCGACTCTATACATAACATTAGTATAAAGTCTCGATCACCTTTATCTACCATGCAATGTACGTACGTAGTCCATAATCTTATCCTTTTGACTTAAACTTAAGATTTATACCTCGAATCTAGAAGGATCGAATTTTGTTGGATCAGGGAAATAATCCGGAGAGTGATGGATTCGTCGGAAAAGAGGAAGAACTTTCCAACCCTTTGGGATCAAGTAGCCTTCAAATTCAACGTCTTGTACTGCTTCCCTAAATGTAAAAGACAATACACTTGCTGCTCTTAACGTCTCTTGTATTACCTGCCACATTAGTTCGTATAATAACCATCACTAATTGACTGTAAGATATTCAAATATTGCTAAATATAATCGATAATATTGAATAGTACATACTCTTGTGGTTAATGGCATTTTTCTTGTATCTTCCCATGAGATTCTTCGGGTTTCTTCTCTTATTTTCTCTCCAATGCCGATTTGCTCCCTCTATTAAAAGAATACTTTTGTTACGACGAAAAATTAATAAAATATAACAATATGTTATGAAATTAAGCTAATGATTTAGGGATTATTGGGTGGATTTTAGTAGATTTTAATTTTTTTATATATTACTAAATCTATATAGAATTCTTAAATTTTAAAATCAAATAATAAAAACTAATAAATTAGATTTCAATATTAAAAATGTTTGAATAACACACTATTTAAATATAAATTTCAAAACTAATATTTAAATAACATATAAATGAAATATGGATTTTAAAGTAATTAATTGAATAATACTGTAAAGATTTCAAAATCCATTAAAATATATTCTCCTATAAATTTATCAAAAGCTTGATTAAAGATAATAATAAAATATAAGAACAGTAGTTTTAGATTATAAATCGAATCGATCTAATTTCTAACCAAAGAACAAAATTTAACACACAAACATGCAGAAGGAAAAAGAGATAAAGTAGCTTACGGTGACATTTTGGAGGAGATTGGGGTGGTCGTGCAAGTACTTGAGAAGCCAAGTTAAGACAGAAGCGGTTGTGTCAGTGGCGGCGAAGATAACGCCGATAATATTGTCGGCAATTTGTGAATCGCTTAAACCGTTACGTTTCTGATCTTTTGCTCCTAGAAGAACTCCCAATAGTCCTCCTTCACTTCCATTCTTTCTTCTTTTCTCAATCACTCTCCTTAATTCCTCATTTAATTCTCTTCTTGCCTTAATTAATTAAAAATATTAATTAAGTGAAATACAATAATTTGATTGGAAATATTTTCATCACATCAAACATTTACGATTGAAGTAAGATGACTTTGTCTTCATGTTTTGTGAAAAGAATCTAAACCTATATTTCAAATAATATCGCACACATGTGGTCCCTAATAAACAAACAGCACAATTTTTGTTTTCCAATTCTTTGTGGTGAATTTTACAATTCTACATAGAATTGGCACATTCATTCCCTATTATCAATTTGAAGAATTATCTGTATATATAACGACCATGAGCTAATCCATCATAAGTTAAGGTATAAATATACCTTGATAGATTTATGAAAAAGTGTGCCAGGTAGGTCGAGAGGCATAGAGTTGTAACCCTTTTTAAGACGTTGATAGAGAAGCTTAATTGCTTCAATTTCAGTGGCCTCCTCTTTGTCGACCCCAAACGCTGATATGATCGCCACATCAAATGCATACTACACCCATAAATCCAATCCACTCTCAAATCAATTCTTTCATTTTGATGTCATACCAAAAACAACATAGCAGATATCGAATCATCAGGGTTCTAACTATTCAAAGTGCATAAAAAAATCATAATTTTTTTATGGTTCGATATATCTCGTGTTCGACTACACCCAAATACTATATATGGAAAGTCAAGTAAGAACTTGTGAAACATCTATTTTATACATCTATATTAAAAATGTAAATAAAAAACACATTATTTACAAAACACACCAAATATTTTAATGTGTTTATATTATTTTATTTTTCTTTTAAAGAGAAGAGTGAGGGCCACAAAAATGAAATCATTTAGTCAATATCTCTTTTGGCATGCCTGAAGGAGCGTCCATGCAAATAACCCAAAATAAGACCAAAGAGACATACTCGTTTCATGTGTTCGAGGGTGTTGATAGACTTTTGGGATATCCAAGAGGAGAGTGTTTGGAGGACAAGAAGCTCGATTTGAGAGACTGTTGGTCTGAGAGATGACGGCAAGAAGGAAGACTGAACAAGCCTCTTGAGTGTAGAATGATACGGGCCTTTGTGGAAGAAGAGAGCCTCTGGTCCAATCATACGCTCTTTGCTTGGAGGATATGTTGGCTTGAACAAATGAGCTTTGCTTACCAACACCATTCGAGCCGCCTCTGGACTGCTTATCATCACACATGGACATCCCAATATATACGTTTTGAATATCTTCCCATACCTACAGATCGAATATCGGATCAAATTAAGATTAAAATAGTAGTGAAAACTGAAAAGAAATCACTTTAGTTCAGTTTTTTTTTTAACTGGATCAATAAGATTTAGATCCATAAGTCAGATTCAATTCATCTCTAAATTTTTCTAAGTAATATAATAGCGTCAAACTCCAGATATAGAAACCATTAACTGAGCCATGTAACCACCATACTGAAAAGAACTTGGCAACTTTAGTCCAACTTAAATTCTTTACCTATATAGACTTGGTCAAATTACATCACAAATGTCTAAATCATTTTGTTTTGTCATAAGCGGTCCATAAATTTCTTGAATACAGACTAGAACCGGATTGATATATTTGTATGCAAGTATGTAAGAGGAAGAAGAAAGTACTTGTTTTGGCGAGTGGCAAAGAAGGAATTGGGATTCTCTGTATAGAGGCGAAGTGTCTCTCCGATGTAAGGCCAACCCATGGAGCCAGGCGGTAACCGTCGTCTTTGATCTTTCCGGTGCAACCGCCATTGAAACAGAACCACTAGCAACACTGACACTACTACACTAGTTATTGTCATTAGAGCCGATTCATCAACATAAACAGAGGAGAAGAAAGCTGAAGATAGGCATGATGATGATGAAGAAATTTGCATTATTAGAACTAATTCAAATGAATTATTGTTATATGTAAGTATATATATAAACAGTTATTTGTATGAGTTGTGTGTTTTTGTTATTTGTTACTTAAAGTTGGAGAGTATTGTGGGGTTTATATAGCTATAGTTGAGGTGGGAAGACACTTCATTTCTGGCCTCTCTTTTGTTTTTCAGAAATTTATTTTGATGACAATTATATACTTAATCACTACAATTTTGCTTCCAAGGGAATATAGCTAATACATACTACGAAATTTTGTCTAGGACAAAAATACGTATCTACAATTTTTTCTGTTTATTTATATTTCAATTCAATATTTTGCCGACGGTTCTTTGGTCCAAACAAAAACACATTCATATATATAAGCTACAAATAAAATCTCTTTGAAAACTTTATTTTTTTCTAATCTCTCAATTAATTTTACTTTTTTTTACCTTCAAAATTTTACCTTATGTTTTTTTACATGTAGATATTTATACAATCGATAACGGTGCAGTATTTTTATTTTTTATTTTTATAAAGTTTTTTCTGTATGTGGTTATCGTTTGCTTTATTTTTGTTGTTCTAAAAGTATTGTCCGTATGATTTTACATTATTCTGTGGGAAAAAAACCTGTACGGAGCAACAAAAGAGAAAATAAATCTGTAAATGTTATAAAATAACTGTATATATATACTATATATTATTTAATGTTTATATATAAACTAAAAAGAGGAAAAGAATAGCACGTACATAAGAGAAAAATGAATTGTTGAGAGAATGTCTTTTTCTTACCTCTTCAATTGTAAAAGTATACTACATATATATACTAATTTTATGTTGGTGGAGGTAGTAAATTATCTACGATATTTTACACAAATAATTATTATACCTATAGAATATGTAATTATTACATATATTTATAACACTCCCCTTAATTATTCATTTTTAATTATATATTATATATTGACTTATTAAAAATCTTGTCATGGAAAAAATTCAGTAGGATAAAAACTATGACGAAGGAAAAAGAGTATAATGACGTAATCTCTCCCTGAGATGATTGATATCATAAATTTTGTAGTTCACATATTCCGATACCATGAACATGTTTTATGAATATTGTAGTGGGAATCGCTTTCGTGAATAAATATGCTGCATTGTCCGATGATTGGATATATTGAATATTCACTTCTTGATTCTTCTCAAGTTTTCGTGTGTAAGATAAAAATCTTGGGGGGGGGGGGGGGGGATATGCTTCGTTCGGTCGCTCTTAATATAATTTTCTTTAATTTGGGTGACAAAAGCGACATTGTCTTCAAATAATTTTGTTGGCCCTTTATTTATAATCATTCCGCTTGCTCCTTGTATGTATTGAGTTATGGACCTAAGCCATACACATTCTCTACATGCCTCGTGAAGTGCAATTTTTTCAGCATGATTTGAGGAGGTAGCAACTAGAGTCTGCTTTTGGAAACACCAAAAAATTGCAGTGCCTCCTATCGTGAAAACATATCCGGTTTGCGATCGGGCTTTATGTGGATCAGATAAATAGTCAGCATCTGCAAAACCAACTAATCGACACTTAAAACTTCTATTATAATATAATCACAAATCATTTGTTCTCTGGAGATAACGAAATATATGTTTTATTCCATTCCAATGTCTACGTGTTAGTAATGAACTGTATCTAGCAAGCAGATTTATAGCAAATGCTATATCTGGTCTAATGCAATTTGCAAGATACATGAGTCCACCAATAGTGCTCATATAAGCTTCATTATCTTCACAAGATCGGAAATGATCTTTATCAATATTCAATAATCTATTGACAATTGGAGAACTCAAATGAGTCGCTTTATCCATATATAAGCGTTTTATGATCATTTGCGTATAATTTGATTGATGTACAAAAATTCCATTCTGAAGATGCTCGATCTGGTGTCCAAGACAAAATTTTGTCTGTCCAAGATCTTTCATTTCAAACGCTTTCTTCAGGTGGGCTCTTGTCTCATCGATTTCATTTTGAGTACCAATTATGTTCAAGTTATCAAGATATACATTAATGATCACGAACCCATATATAGATTTCTTAATAAATACGCAAGGGCATATTGTATTGTTGGTATACCATTTACTCAACAAATATTCACTTAAGTGATTATACCACATGCGTCTGGATTGTTTTAATCCATAAAGTGATCATTGTAATTTGACTGAACATATTTCTTTAGATTTTGAGTTAAATGGTTCAGGCATCTTTAATCCTTCTGGGATTTTCATATATATTTTATTATCAAGTGATCTATATAGATATTCTATCACAACGTCCATTATATGCATTTTCTAGATTTTTAGATGCCGCTAGGCTCATCAGAAATCTAAAGGTAATTGCATCCATTACCCGAGAATATGTTTCTTCATAATCAATTCCAGGTCTTTGAGAAAAGCCTTAGACAACAAGTCGAGCTTTATACCTTGTTACATTACTTTCTCATTTATTTTCCGAACAAATACACATTTATAACCAACGGATTTTACTTGTTCAGGCGTTCTGACAATAACCCTTAATTGATTGAGGAGTTTTCCCGGGCATCAAGGTTATTATACACCCCAACCCCATCTCCTAGAAAGAAAAAGGTAGCACCGCAGAATGGAAAGAGCGAGATGGTGGTTTTAGTTGTTCATGCGAAGCGAATGAAGTGGGTCAACCTAGATCCAAAAACTTTTCTCTTATTTAGGTAGTTTCATTCAGTTGTCATGGCCATTTTCCATTTTTCCCAATCATGTCTTTTTTGGCATCCCAATATGGACTTTGGATCTGGATCATCACTTTCATTATCAATTTCTTTTGATAAAGAGAATGATAAAATTCCATCATCATCTTCTACTTCATTTCTAACCTAAATATTTCCGTTTTGAGTATGGTTGATGGAGATCTCATGTGTTTCTTTATCTTTGTCTTCAAGACTTTTTTGTGTATGATTTGGTTCTTCTGAACAATTATTATGTATTTCTCCCAAATTCTTTTTTTTCGGGGATTCTTATCTTTTGATCCCATTGGTCTCACCCTTTTCAACTGAATCTTAGGCTCATTTGCTATGTTTCCATCATTTTGTTCTTCCGGAAACCATAAATCTTGATGCAACATTCATAGCGGGTATATATGATTTTGTCACCCTTTTGTATCAGTGAACACATCTAGTATCTGATTTGCCATATTTTATAAATGCACAATTTTCTAAACGTTCCAATTCACGTTGTTTCGTAGGAGGATCAAAGTGCCACAACGACGGTGTGTACCATGTAATCTCTTTTGGAGCTTCTTTTGCTCCTCCCCCTAACGCTCGAAATTCATCTTCATTAAACTGACAATCGGCAAAACGGTGCCGTAAATATATCACCAGTTTTTGGTTTCAGATATCAGATTATACTTGGTGATGTATAGCCAATATCTATCCCCAAGCTCCTTTGTGGTCCCATCTTTGTCCTTTGTGGTGGTGCTATAGAGACATAAACCGCACATCCAAAAACACGGATATGGGATATATCTGGCTTTTGGCCAGATGTTAATTATAATGGGGAGTATTTATGATATGCACTCGGTCTTATTTCAATTATTGTTGCAGCATGCAAAATTGCATGACCCCATATTGAAATTGGGAGTCTTGTTCTCATCATTAACGGTCTAGCAATAATTTGTAACCGTTTGATCAAAGACTCAGCCATTCCATTTTGTGTGTGAACATGCAGAACTGGATGTTCAATATCTATTCTCAATGACATACAATAGTCACTAAAAACTTGTGAGGTGAATTCACTAGTGTTATCAAGTCTTACCTTCTTTATTGTATAATCAAGAAATTGTGCCCTCAACCTGATTATTTGGGCAATAAAATTTGCGAAAGCCACATTAAATATCTAAATGGCCCGCAGTATGGATGGATAGGTCCACCATAAATCACCATGTATTCTTTCGAGAAATACCGGAGATTCATTCCCAACTTTGGTTGGTGATGGCCGAGTTATTATTTTCCAAAAGAACAAGCATTACAAAGAAATTCCTTTGCTTGAAAAATCTTCTGGTTTTTCAGCGAATGGCCATTTGTATTTTCCACAATCCTTCGCATCATGACTGAACTAGGGTTCCCTAAACGTTCATGCTAGATTTTGAATGTACATGTAAACTAAGGGTTTACTGTAACATATGATTCAGCCATATTTATCTTTGTGAAATACATTCCGGAGCATAAAGTTGGCAGCTTTTCCAATATACATTTCTTTTCCGAGTTAACTGATGTAATGGAAATATATTCAACACCATCTTTATTCATGGTCTCTACGTGATATCCATTTATGCGAATATCTTTGAAACTCAACAAGTTTCTATATGATTTGGGGGAATATAATGCATTATCTATCTCAAATTTTGTTTCCCTTGGCATTGAAAAACAAGCTCTTCTGGGGCCTATAACAATTTTTGCATTACCAGATATAGTATTCACGCTTCGAGCGGAATTGTTCATTTGAAGGGAAGAGAAATATTTTTTTATCTTTAAGAATTGTGTGCGTTGTAGCACTATCTACCAAACAAATCTTTAAGAATCACTCAAACCTATCTTTGAGTGATTGCCAAAGATCTGCAGGATCTTTTGTTATACATTCATCTTTTAAACCATCGTGGATATGGTGGACTAAAAATATCATAGCATTAGCCTTTTGTTCATCTGAATACGTTTTCGACTTATCGATGGTATCGAAGAGTTTTCTTCCTCTAAGATGTATTTTTGTTTGCAACTGCCCATCTCATATAATTGTTTCCCGATATATCAAAGGCGGTGATTTCATGTGTAGCCAAATTCGACATATTTACTTTTGTCTTAGAGGAGCACTCGTGCTGATAACGTATTATAAAATAACTGTTTTTATATATGTATATATATATATATTATATATTATTTAATATTTATATATATAAACTAAAAGAAAGAAATGAATAGAACGTGCCAGAGAGAAAAAATGAATTATTGAAAGAATGTATTCTTTTTACCTCTTCAATTGTAAAAATATAGTATATATATAAACTAAATTTATGTTGGTGGAGATAGTAAAATTTCTCCGATACTTTACACAAATAATTATTATACCTATAGAATATGTAATTATTATCTATATTTTATAACAGTAAATTCTTTGCTATTTGGAATTTATTAGCGTTTTTATTTTACTTGCCCTTTGGCTAACCCCACACTACACTTTTAGTGACCACAAAAAACAAAGACCTTAGTTCATCGTCTTTTTTATAGATAAATGGAATCCACTGAAAATCTTGTATGGTTGAGTTTTCTTGTCATCGGGAAAAAATCTAGGTAAGTGAAAACTCTCTTTTCTCAGTGGAAGAAATATTTTAAACTTCCATTAATACAACAAATACTACATTTGTTCCTTTCTATTTTTGATTTATAATGATTAATTTTTTTTTCTGTACGATCTGATAGTCCATTTTATGTATATACGTACGTCTATATGAAATCAATTCAAAAGTTTGAATGTACAATATTTATACAAGTAGGTGTTTCCTTTTAGATCGAATTTGTATATTTCCTATATCATCGGACAATAAGTCTCTTTGTAGTATCCTAACAGCATCTTCAACCCCGTTTTAGACTCTATAATAGAACATCCTAAAGCATTCTAATTATAAAATATAGGTTTCAACCATTTTTTTCTTAACTACTTTTTAAGAAATAACATTATGTTTTTTCTTTTACAATAATTCAAGGGTTCCTATGTTTTATTGGGGAAGGTTGAATCATTTTTTTAAGAAATATGTAGTCCACATATATATATATATATTTTTTTTTAGATATTCAAATGAGTTGTTAGATAGATTTATATATGTGTAATAGGTATTAAAAATGTATTTTTATTTCGCATACGAAGAAAATCAACATGCAAACATGGTGATGTTCCAAATTCATCACCTGTCATTCGATCATAACACGTTCGACAACTAGTTACATACTACATATTTCAAATAGTTTCAGTAAATTAATAATACCGAAAACGATACTATGGTTAAAAGTAAATTTTAGTTAAAATAATAAGATTTGAAATTGATGTATATGGTCGTTCGTTGTGGTGAAAGGGCTGCGAAGTGGATAAGTTGGAGAAGAAGATCATCATACAATATAAATTTAATATTATTTGGAGGTTTCAGGCCAACAAAAATACTAAGAAACGTCCGTGACATAAATTGACGTCAGCAAATACGAAGCAGAGATATATGTCACTGCAAACTACAGTAACCGTTTGCCTCAAACTCCTCACATACTCACACTTCAACTTTTCCTCTTCCTTAAGAAACTTTTCTTCTTCTTTTGTTTATTCTGTAGGTATATAGTAGATATTATTATTACTGTTATTCATATTATTATGTTTTGTTACACGTTTATACAAGTCCTATGCTTGTAAACTACAAATTTTTGGATATAAAAAGAATGATAACTATCATAGAAGAACTAATATATAACGATTCTAGATTATCTTAATTTTGTTAATGGTTAGCTCCATATCCAATACCATATTCTCCATCTTCATCACCATCATTTATTGGTTGAGTAGTTAAACGTTCTTCAGTCGAATAAAAAGACAGTGATTTTAGCTCAAACGCTCTGTTTTGTGATGCACTTTGTGACCTTGGTATGATTTGGACAGTTGAAGGGCTCGGAGGGCAGTGAGTCATAGGTGATTGACCGGCTTTATTCCTGAAAGTATGCGAATTTATGTCTTTCTCATCGAAGATTCTGCACAAAATCGTTAGCTTTCTCCACAAAGAATCTTCGGAATCATGACAGAAAGTGTTGGTCTTTGTTCGTACAAGAAATGGGATACAAAGATAAGTAGTGCCAACAATGTAGCGACGCCTGCTATTAGAAACAGACCCCTACTAAGGCTGAGACGGTTGGACGAAATAGCTGTGTTTGGATCATATTTCTTGAACCATCTGTCCTCGATGCGTTGCAATTCCATTACTGTTGGTTAGTTTCAAGATTGCTTTTGAGATATCACCTCTCAAATAAGAATTTCTTGGGAATGCCTAAATCATGGAAACAAAAGACGTGAGCAATGAGAATAACTGAATATTCGTAATGTATTTTTTGTTTGCTATTTTGTAAAGTTCAATTGAAGAAAGATGAACTTACAAAGCCAAAACCAGCAGTCTTAAATGTAGGTTCAACCATGGGAGTATTTAGAGTCATACTGCAAAATGATATCCCTAAGATAGTCCACTTCGTCAAAAGCTGCCCTTATACGGTCTTTCGATGTTCCTTGGGTAAAAAGCTTATCGCATTCTTCAGCAGAACCATAAGGCTTGAGCTGATCTTCATAGAATCCTAGATCTTTTAGAATATCTTTAACGAAACCGCCGTGTTGGTACCCTACAAGTGTCTCTCTGTTGATGAAATCATCCAATTCGTGGCTGTTGGTTGGAAACGTTGTACCGTGAGGAAAGAGGTAAGATTCGCAGTATAGCTCTGAGTGAGCACAAGCACCACAAAGCACCACACAACCACCACAATCTTGCTAAATTGCTCGTTACCTTCTCACCTATATATACATGTAAGTTTACTTTACTATTAGAAACCAATAAATTATATACGTTGAATCAAATATATGCAAGTCAATACCATCAACTCTAAATTCAATATAATATATCATATTGTATAAATTGCTTTTCAAAATTTTAACAATGGATTTAAATTTTATTTTATTAGAGCTTCGATTTGATATATATTTATCATAATTTTTTAAAAATGATAACAATGACAAAAAAATTATATTACATTGATTTTAAAGTTGATAGTATTAACTTGCATGGTTAAATTGCAAAAATACTGTTATTTTCAGTCTTGTACGAAACCTAACATTTAATTTTTGTTAAATACTTAAATTCTCGATTGATTGGTGTATGAACTTACGGTGGGCGAAAACCATGGTGGAGAAAGAGAACCAGAAACTGGTGCCGATCTGGTGATAAGGCAGTCCACGGAAGTCGGTGTTGATTCTGTGTTCGAACAACCAGACAACAAAACCAATGAGAACAAAGAAGCAACCAGTGGTTACCCATTAGTCTAAGCTCCAAGGTTTAAGGAACACCCATGTGTTCATATTCTCATCGTCTCTCACCGGCACCATCATAGACACTCCAGACTCCGAGTATGGTAACGAGAAGTCAGCGTAAAACGACCTGTCCGCTGTGATGGTTATATCTCCAACAACTGCATCCCACTCCTGCTTCATTTTTCAATAATATGTTAGAAATCTTACATCAAAACCAGACAATCTATTATATTTTATAGTTCATCTACTCATT